>PVKS010000685.1:142047-176669 GCA_004027875.1 Aplodontia rufa | reverse complement strand
ATTTTAATTATGTTAATTCTGCCTAACCAAGAGCATGGAACATTTTTCCATCTTCTCAGTTCTTCTGCAATTTCTGTTTTCAATGTTTGATAATTTTCATTGTAGAGGTCTTTTACTTCTCTTGTTAGATTAATTCCCAAGTATTTTATTCTTTTAGAGGATATTGTGAATGGGACTGATTTTCTAATTTCTTCTTCTTCCCTATTATTGTTGGCATATAGGAAAGTTATTGATTTATGGGTGTTGATCTTGCTACTTTGCCAAATCTGTTTATAAGCTCTATCAGTTTTCTAGTGGAGCTTATATATCCTATATCCTTCCAGATATAGGATCATATCATCAGCATAAAGGGATAGTTTGATTTCCTCTCTTCCTATTCTTATCCCTTCGATTTCTTCCTCCTGTCTGATTGCTCCAGCCAGCGTCTTGAGGAATATATTGAATAAAAGTGGTGAAAGCAGGGAGCATTGTCTTGCTCCTGAGTTCAGCTGAAATGCTTCCAACCTTTCTCCATTTAGTATTATACTAGCTGAGGGTTTGGCATACATGGCCTTTACAAAGTTAAGTTCTTTTGATCCCTATTTTCTGTAGAGTTTTGAGCATAAATGGGTGCTGGATTTTATCGAAGGCCTTTTCTGCATCTGTTGAGAAGATCATATGGTTTTTATCCTTATTTCTGTTTAAGTGATGAATTACATGTATTGATTTGCGTATGTTGAACCAGCCTTGCATACCAGGAATGAAGCCTACTTGATCGTGATGAATTATTTTCTTGATGTATTTTTGAATAAGGTTTACAAGAACCTTATTAAGGAATTTTGCATTGATATTCATGAGGGATATTGGTCTGTAGTTTTCTTTTTTAGATGTGTCTTTGTTGGGTTTTGGTATCAGAGTTATGGTTGCTTCATAAAAAGTGTTTGGAAGAGTTTCCTCTTTTTCAATTTCTTGGAACAGCTTCATAAGGAGAGGTGTTAGCTCTTCTTCAAAGGTGTGGTAAAACTCTGAAGAGAATTCATCAGGTCCTGGACTTTTCTTCTTTGGAAGACTTTTAATTGCTGTATGGATTTTGGTGCCTGTTATTGGGCTGTTTAGGATTTCAATTTCAACCTGTGTCAATTTGGGGATGTTGTATGTGTCTAGAAATTTGTCCATGTCATCCAGATTATCTGATTTAGAGGCGTATAGTTTTTCAAAATATGTTCTGACAATCTGTTTGATTTCAAGGGTGTCAGTCATGATCACCCCCTTTTTGTTGGTGATTTTGTTGATTTGCATTGATTATCTCCTTCTTTTAGTTAGATTATCCAGGGGTCTGTCAATTTTATTTATTTTTTCCAAGAACCAGCTCTTTGTTTTGTCAATTCTTTTTATTTTTCTTTTGTTCTCAATTTTGTTGATTTCAGCTTTAATCTTAATTATTTCCTGTCTTCTACTGACTTTGGGATTAGACTGTTCTTCCTTTTGTAGAGATTTGAGTTGGAGCATAAGCTTATTTGTTAGGGATTTCTCCTGATTCTTAATGTGGACACTCAGTGCAATAAATTTTCCCCTTAAGAATGCTTTCATGCTGTCCCAGAGGTTTCGATATGTTGTGTCCTCATTCTCATTCTCTTCCAAGAATTCCTTAATTACTGCTCTCATGTCTTTTTGGATCCATTCTTCATTTAATAGGATGTTATTCAATCTCCACCTATATGTGTGTTTTGTGCCATGATTTTTGCTGTTAATTATTAGGGTCATGGCATCATGGTCTGATAGGTTACATGGAATAATGTCTACTTTTTAAATATTTGCTGAGATTTCCTTTGTGAACTAGTATATGATCTATTTTGGAGAAGGATCCATGTGCTGATGAGAAGAAGGTATACTTTGCCAATTTGGGGTGGAATATTCTGTAGATGTCTGTTAAGTCTGTTTTTGATTTATGGTATTATTTAGACTGGAGATTTCTTTACTCTTTCTTTGCTTTGATGATCTGTCTATTGGTGACAAAGGAGTGTTAAAGTCTCCCAGTACTATTGTGTTGAGGTCCACAAGTGGTTTTATATCTTGGGAGTATTTTTTCCACATTGTTGGGAGCATTGGTGTTTGGAGAGTATATATTTACTATGGTTATTTCCTCCTGTTTGTATTATTCCCTTTACTAGGATGTAGTGGCCTTCTTTATCTCTTTTGATTAATTTATGTTTGAAATCCACTTTGTCAGATAGAAGAATTGCAACTCCAGCTTGCTTTCTTGGGCCATATGCCTGGTAGATTTTTTTGCATCCTTTCACCCTTAATCTGTGGGTGTCACTGACTCTAAGGTGGGTTTCCTGTAACCAGCATATTGTTGGATTTTGTTTTTTCATCCAATCTGCTAGTCTGTGTCTTTTGATTGGTACATTGAGACCATTCACATTTAGTGTTAGAATTGTTAGGTGGTTGTGGTTCATATTCATTGTGTTTTATTAGTAAATTCTGTACTGTCTTAGTTGTCTGTTGATAGCCTGTACCTTTATTGAATTGCCTCTGATTGTGGGTTTGGAGGAATATTAGCTTGTACTTGTATCTGGAGTTTATCTTTTAGAATTCTGTGTAATGCTGGCTATCTGTTCACAAATGCTGCAAATTTGTTCTTATCATGAAAAGTTCTTATTTCCCCCTCAAACTTGAAGCTGAGTTTTGCTGGGTATAGTATTTTTGGCTGCATGTTGCGTTCATTCAGGCATTGAAAGATCTCCTTCCAAGATCTTCTCGCTTCCAGAGTCTGAACTGAAAAGTCGGATGTGATTCTGATTGGTTTGCCTCTGAATGTGATTTGGCGTTTCTCCCTTGCCGCTTTCAATATTCTTTCCTTCCCTGTTGTACATTTTGAATATGATGTGTCCTGGTGAACTTCTCATTTGATTAGGTCTGTCTATTGGGTGTCCTAAAAGCTTCCTGGATGAGCATATCTGACTATTATTATACGGGCAAAGTTTTCTTTAGCAATTTCCTTGAAAATATTCCTTATCCCATTTGTTTGTGTTTCAATTTCTTTCTGTATCCCAATTACTCTTAAATTGTTTCTTCTCATTTCATCCCAGGCATTTAAAAAATTCTGTTCGTGTTCTGTGGGATTTTTTTCTTTTTTGTCATCCATGTGCTCTAGCTTGCTCAGCTGGTCCTCATTGTCAGAAGTTCTTTCTTCAAGAGCTGAGGTTCTGTTTTCTATAGAAGTTAGTCTATTATTAAATTCTTCCACGGTTCCTTTCATGTCATTGACTGCCAATTTTAGCTCTGTTACTTCCTTTTTGAGTATGTCTATTTCTTTAATAATAGAGTTTTTCATCTCTTCAGTCTTCTCACTTAGTCCCTTCATTATATCATCTTTTAGTTCATTTTTCCTTTTTGGTAATCAGATCATTGATAATATTTTCAAGTATTTCATCTCAACCCCTATCTGTGGCATCCTTTTTGGGGGAGTTTTGGGTTTGAGGTGAATCTCTCCTTGTTTGATTCTTCACTTTGAAGAGCTTCCTGTGGATTTCTGAATTGAGATTTTCTGAAGGGAGAGCAGGCAGTTCTCCAGGTAGTTTTTCCTTGCAAGTCAAAGGATCAGATGAGCCACCAACTCTTTAATGATCACCTTCTTTCAGATGCTGTTTCTGCCTGGGTCCTGGTGTTGCTCTACCTTTTGGTTCCAGGCTCAAGGTTGCAAATTTGAACCTACCAAAATGGAGACCTACCTTCCAGCAGGGCTCAAACAGTCCCCAAAGGAATGCGGGGCATCAGTGGGTGGGGGCTGCTCCAGGAAGGGAACCTCCCCTGGTTGGGTCCTGAGCAGGGCTGCTCTGGTTGGGGGTCCTACCAGGGGTATCTTGAATGCCTTGCTGTGGAACTCAAACAGACCCAACTGGAACGCAGGGTGTAGGTAGGCAGGGATCACATGCTTTTAAGATCTGTGCAAAACACTACAGAATAAGATATTGGAGTTCACTCATTGCATATTCCATAAACAAAGGAGACTGAAGATTACCGATCATTTTCCATCTCAGACTAGAGCATCAAGCAATTTCTTTACTAAAGGTAGTGGTGGAGTGACCATCCTCCTTGATTACATCTTCCTTTCCTCGTCTGTAGTTTCTCCCCAGTTCACTTCGGCAAAACCAGACAATCAGATAGCCAGAGCAGTAGTAGTTGCTCTGCTAGCAACTGACTTGTTTCCAATGCAAGAACTAGCAAAAGACTGAATCTTTCTCTCCCATAAAAATGACCAACTCTGTCGTTCTAGACCACCTATGGTTAGACTTCAGTTCTCCAAAGCCTATAGTTTAAGTTAAGCTAGGTTAGGAAGGTTTTTGTTATGGGTGAGATATGAAAAAGGTATATTACGTTTTTTGGGGGAGGAGGCAGTTTTTCCTGAACATGTTCTGTAAGTAGCTTCCAATAGGACAAAATCTGTATAATAGTGCTTCCCAAGAGAAATACAGTATGAATCACATACACGATCTTAAAATTTCTAGAAGTCACATTAAAAGAATGAAGGAAATTAATTTTTATAACTATATTTTATTTAATGTGATTATCCAAAATATTACTTCAGCATGTAATTAATATAAAATTAAATATTTTAAATTTAGACTAACATGTGGTGTGCATTTTATATTTATAGAGCAACTTATTTTAGAATAGCCATATTTCAAGTGCTCAATTGTGGTTCATAGCTGTGGTTTTGGACAGTGAAGCATTAGAAACTCTCAGATTTCTTTAAGCAAAGCCTCTTAATTAGTTTTTAGAGATGGGGTCTCTCTGTGTTGCATAGGCTGTTGTCGTACTCGGGCTCAAGCATTCTCCTGCCTGAGCGTCTTGAGCATCTGGGACTACAGATGCCCAGCTTTAAGCAAAGTCTCTTTCTTCCTCGTATCAAGCCAAAGAATTCAGTTCCCCACCCCCTCAACAGCACAGCCCTTCCTGGACACCTGTCAAATCTCTACCCCACAACGCTCCATTAGTACACGATCAGCTGATTCCTTACCTGTAATATCCTTAGGCAAATAAACCAATATTATTGCCTTTAGTGGTGTGGGACTTTAACATTCTGTTCATTCCTCAAAGGTTCTGAAATATGAGAAAGGGTGAGGGGTGAACATTGGACTCACTATTCCAACAGCTCTCAGCTTAGTTAATAAAAGGTCCTCTACTATCTCTTGATGTCTTAGCAGCTACTGGCAGGTCTAGAGAAGACTCCCTTTTAATGATACTTTTTTTTTTTTTAAGAAAGAGGGACAGTGAGAGAGAAAGGAAAGTCCATTTCTTTTCTTTCTTTGTTTTTAAAGAGAGAGAGGGAAAGAGAGAGTGAGAGAGAGAACGAATCAATTTTATTTGGTTTTCGTTGGCTTTTGTTGCTCCAACACTTCATTGTGTATGTGGTGTTGGGGTTTGAACCCAGGTCCTCACGCATGCCAGGTAAGTGCCATAACTGCTGAACCACTGCTCCTGGCCTGAGAATCAATTTCTTTATTTAGTTTTTCATGTGGCTTTAGTGGCTCTGACAATTGTGTACATAGTGCTAGGGTTTGAACCTGTGTTCTTGCACATGCCAGGAAAGTGCCATAACTGCTGAGCCACTGCTCCAGTCCTCTTTTAACAACACTTTAACATAACTGTCAGAGAAGAAAACCTTGAGAAAAGACAATAATTCGGGCCAGACCCACTGCAAAATGAAAATGAGGACCCCTGGTTCAAAAATTAAAAATTTCAGGAGTCTGGCAACAGATCATTAACACAAGAACAGTGCCCCTCTGAGCCCAGTGTCCTTGCATAGGCTGGATGAAACTGATCTTAGCAGAGCTTATGTCTCTGGAAGAATTTCAGATGTGTAAAAGGCAAAGGGGTGGTGAGAGTCTCTGGGGTATCTTAAAGAAGACCCCCAAGTCATATCTTCTGGAATTCACTGAAGCGGACAAGGTTTTCTTGTAAGAAAGAGGTAGGGGTGGGGAGATGAAGGAGGGCGATAAGACACCGGCTCTGCTGATTAAAGCACTGATCAGTGTCACTTCACCGAGTAAATTCATCAGGCCCAGCTACTGTGAACCTTATTTGGGTCTGACATCTGAAAAGGCCACTGGTAGGCCTGAGGGCAAGTCCTTTCAAGGCTGTTACTTTGTTGACTTTTCCCCTCTCCAAGCCAGGAACAAGTGGTGACTGAGTGGCCTCCAGAAGCTGCTACTGTGGGAGTTTGCTTGAGCCGTAGCATCATTTCCAGCCCCTGCCCCAGTTGGACTCAGGCTGAGGGTCAGATCAGGGGGGACCTTTCCTAACCACGCCCCTCCTCCCGCCACCAGCAGCAGTTTCTGTCCGCACTTCTGCTTCTCCCCACTAGGGCCATGCACACCTCTATCTGTAAGAGAGCAGTGTCAGTGAGGAACTGGAGTCTGGCTTCTAACAAATGTAGGGACAGCAAACCTGAATTAGCTCCATGGCTTCTGACACCATCAGCTGGCGTCCTGGGGGCGACAATTGTCTAAGAGGCCACCTACAGCAGTTCAACCGAAAGTGTGACCTGGAAGCCCGGGGCTGCCCTGGTTGGTTTCTTAGGCGACAGGCCCCGCCCCAGGATGTGACACGCACACAGCCACGCCCCCTGCGGGTGTAGCAGGGCGGGAGGCAGCCTCAAGCTCTGATTGGCAAGTTGACTTTAGGGCTCCCCATTCTTCGGTGGTCCTCAGTCCTGCCGCACAGCTTATGTAGCTGCTGCCTGGCGGTGGCGCTTGGCAAACCGTGTGACTTAATATGCATTTGGTGGATAGACAAGTAAAAGACTTGCATGTCAAGTTAGGGACCAGGGGAGACTTGGGCTCCAGGTGGTCAAAGCGCCAGACACTGTCAGGGCCTCACGGAGGCCACCTCTTGTCCATCCACCACTGCTCTTAAGTAGCCACACCAATTCCATCTGCCTCTACCTGCTCCTTAGCCCACGGTAACACCGATTTGTTCTCCGTTTCTATGATCTTGATAGTTGAAGAACACTATATAAAGATAAACTAAGTGTACAACATGTTGGGATTGGAATTATTAGCAGTTTCTGGATCAGTAGTTTGTGCCTTTTAATTGCTGAGTAGTAATCCACAGTATGGACGTATTGTTGTTTGGCCATTCACCGGTTGAAAGACACTAACTAGTTCTTGGTTATTATAAATAAAGTTGTCATAAACTTTGTGTTCAGGTTTTTTTTCTATGTGAATATGAATCTTCATTTCTATGAGAAAAATACCTGGAACTGAAATTGCCGAGTCATGTGATAGTTGCAAGTTTTGTTTTTCAGAAATTGCCAAATTGTTTTCCAGAGTGACTGTGCCATTTTATATCTCCACTGGCAAGGGATGGGTTTTTACAGTATTCAGTTTTATCTAATGGCTTTTCAGTGTCTAAGGCAATGATCATTAAAATGATATTTGTCTGTTAATATTTAATATGGTAACGTACTGATACGGGGTTTTTGAGATGAGGCGGGATTCTCTGCTCCCACTGGCAAATGGAGTCTGGGCCGACTACAGATTCCAGCAGCCAAAATAGCCCGCTTCTAGTGTTTGCAGTTATCCCAGTTAAAACTGGGAATTTGGGCTGGCTGCAGGTGTCTGCAGCCGAAAGTGTTAGCAACTCTCCAGCTAAAAGCTGGGTGTTGCAGCTCTTGGTGTGGTGGAAATTCATCCCGGGAATTCTGCACCAATCTTTTGGGTTCTTGTCTCATGAATTTGAAGAATAAAATCCACAGACATCCGTGGAAGGAGGAGTAAAAGAAGTAGGATTTATTTAAGGAAGGAGAGCAGAGACTCCACAAGGCAGAGGGGCACCTGGAAGCAGGACAACCTCTAATGGAGGTTAGGCCAGGGGTTATATTGATTTGGGATATGAGCATAATTAACATTCAGGCAAAGCAGGCGTTGAGAAATGCGTCTGCATCATTGGTTGAAACCTATGCAAAGCAGGCATTGAAACTTAGTACCAAAGTCATTGGATAAAATCTATGCAAAACAGCTAGCAATTCTGTCCAAGTTCCCATCTGTGTCTACCCCCATTTCTTAGTTTTCCCTCCTCAGGGACAAAGGAGTTGCTCCCACAGGTGAGCCTCATGGTCATGTGCATATGAAGGCCCTGAGTATCCCCTGTCAATTGCTCTCTACCAGCTAGCTCTTGGACAGGGCCCTTTTTCCTGACTACCTATCTCTCCTAAAGCTGTCTCAATACTAATGTATTTATTCATGTTGTATTAGTTTCTTAACATAATGCTCTGCTTGTTAACATTTTATTTAGGACTTTTCTGTATTCCTAAGTAAGATTGTTCTATATATGTTGATATTTTTTAATAGCACTTTTCCTAAAAGAAATAATTTCAAAATGGAAACTGATTTTCTATGCTCTACCACAGTCTAAATAGCATTGGAATCACCTGCTTTGTGTAAGTTTAGAAACAGTCATATATGAAACTCTCTTAGCAGTTTTGGGAAGATAGGCCTTTACCAAGTTTTAAATAAGTCTGTCGCAATTTATTTATTTAGACAAATTTTGTTGTTACATTTTAATATAATTGCTTTTATTAGATCATTATATATTTCATTCAAGTTTTCAAAATTAGTTGCATAGAGTTTAACAAGGTTGAATCTATGGATCAGTTTGTAATTATTTCCTCTATCATAGTTCACTTTATAAAACCACATATTTCTTTCTATAAAATCACATTTACTATAGATCAGTTTTCTGTCTATCTGGATCTACAAAGAACCAGCTTTTAAATCTTTAAATAAAATTCCAACTTTCAAAAACTTGAATTCACAATATACCTACCAATGTCTTCATGAATTTCTTCCATTTCCTTGATACTTATTTATTTATTTATTTTTGTTTAGATGGGGGTCTGGCTATGTTTGCCAGGCTGGCCTTGAAGTGAGAGCTTCTGTCACAGCCTCCTGAGTAACTGGGATTACTGATAGGTACCACTGTGCCTGGCTTCTTTCTGTTTTTGTTGTTTTTCTAATTTCAAAAGGTAGGAACTCACTTCAGTTTAAAAACTGTTTTGCACTTGGTAATATACAAATTTAGACTTTACAGTTTCCTCTAAATTCAATAGTTATATCCAATACTCTGATATGTAATGTGATAATTATTATTTAATATGTTTTGCAATTTCAGTTTTGAATTCCTATTTGACCAAAGAATCATTTAAAAATTGTGAAATTAAAATTTTCAGGTAGTAGGAAATTTTTTTAAAAAATTTTATTATAAACTTCTGAATTTTATTATTTGTGATCAAAGAATGTTGCCTGAATAGAATTTCTCAATTTAGGAAAATTTTATTTGTGTTTTCTTGTGGATTAATATGCCATTGATTTTTATGACTTTTCTGTTCCATGGTTTCTTGGCAAGAAGATGCGTTTTCCTCCAGGATGTGTAACTGCACATAAAGTGTTAGCATGTTGCTTAGGTCTTCGGCATCTTATTTGCTATTCAGGTCTTTCATATTCTTTGTTTATTCATTTCTGTTTACTTGAATTTCTTGGACTGAGGGTGATAAAGTCTCTTTTTAATACATCTTCCGTTTCTCCTCATAACTCCTACAAATTTTATTTGTATACACTGATGTCATGTTAGTGCATAGATAGCCATCATTTTTATTTTGTAGATTTTATCACTGTAAAGCACTTTTGGAGACATCTCATTTGATACAGCTTTATTTGGAAGAGTGTGCTTCCTCTTGCCACCTTTCCCCCAACTGCCTAGTATAAATTTATCCAATGCTTTGCTTTCAAAATTTTCAACCATTCTGTTGAAGGGAGTCTTTGCATACAGTGATAAGTTGACCTTGCTTGTAATCTAGTACCCAACTCCTCTTCAGAGCTGACCTCTGCTCCTTGCTGTCCACGGTGGTGTGTTGGAGCCAGCTCCTACCTGCTCACAAAGGGATAAAGGTGTTGTCTCTTCCTGAGTCCACATTCAGCAGTGTCAGGTTCATAGCTTGTCATGGTCACAATGGGAGGTTGTACACCATGAAAATCAGCAGAGCAGTAAGTCAAGGTGTTTTATTTCGTTCCTCCTCTCAACCTAAGTCCTATTATTAAGCATTTATCAGCATGCCCTGGCTAACACTAAATATGATCAAATTCTGTCATATTATGTTATGTATTTGTGTCATAACGGCTATCATGAAAGTGTTTTGTAAACTTTTCAAATGTGTGTTATTGTAATATTTTGGCAAGTATTTGTTTCTTCTAATCTTAAGAATGCTATTATAACCATAATTTAGGATAACACATTTAATCCTCTAACTCTCCAGAGAGAATCAATTACTACTGTGAGCAGTCACAAATCAGTGTCTTTCCTTTTTCTTCCCTGTCACCTTTCCACTTAATTTTAGTGCTGCTTTTTTCTTAGCACTTACCTTTATCCTACTAAATTAATGTCTGTTATTTTTACTTTATCATCTTCCAATGATACCTTTTTGTTTTAAGCCCCTTTCTCTAAAGGATGAGTGACTCCAACATACATTAGCATGGAGTTGCTATACTAATTCCTTTCTCAACTTTTTATTCTGCTTGGTTACTATAATTCCTGCATTCGCTTTAATCTGTACCCTACAGTAGATTCAGTCTCTCTGCTAGTCCTGTTATTTTAATTTGTTGCTTATTGAGGTTCACCATCTAGTTAGTATTTTATGTAAGAAGGACTTGTCAGATATTCAAAGTGTTTATGTCTTGTCTTTATCTTCTTGAGGATTTTATAAGCATTTGTGCTTGTCAGCTTCATGTCACTGTGATGAAATACTTGAGAAAACCAACTTGAAGGAGGAAAGTTTTATTTTGGCTCGTGGTTTCAGAGACTTCAGTCTATGGTTACTTCATCCATTGTTTCTGGGCCTGTGGTCAGGCAGAGCATCATGGAGGGGAACATATGGTGGAGCAAATCTGCTTACCTCTTGATGGCCAGGAAGGAGTGGGGACAGGGAAGAATAGGCCAGGGACAAAACATACCCTTCAAAGGCATGTCCTCAGTGACCCATCTCCTAAGGTTTCCACCACATCCCAATAGCCCATGTAGCAACTGCAGCCCTCGTGATCCAATCACCTAAGCCCCACCTCTGAACATCGCTGCCTTGAGGACCAAGCTTTCAACACATGAGCCTTTGGGGGACATTTCAGATCCAAGCCATAATAGCGTTGCTCCACTTTTTTCTGGTTTGAAGTTTACACTGGGGAAATTTGAGGTTGTCCTTAATTTTTTTTTCCTTTGTACAGGATATTTCTACATATTTCCCCAAAGAATTCTTTGTCTTTGAAGATCAGTAGCTTTATTAAGTATGTCTCTGTGTTATTCTTCCCTGGGACATTATGTCTTTTCAATTTTTAAATCAAACCTTTTATTTTTGGAAAGTGTTTTTAAATCATTTCTTTCATTTTTTATTCCATTAAATACAGAGACTCTGTTTTAGTCAGCTTTTTCACTGTTGTGACTAGCGGAGCTAAGAAGAGCAACTTTAGGAGGAAAAGTTGATTTTGGGGCTCATGGTTTCTGAGGTCTCAGTCCTTAGAAGGTTGGCAACATTCCTTGGGGCTGGAGATGAGGCTGAAAATCATGGTGGAAGACATGGTTCCAGGGAGCAGAGAGAGAAACTCCACACTAGACACAGAACACATACCCCAAAGGCATGCCCCCAATGACGCCCCTCCTCCAGCCACACTCCACCTGCCTTTAGTGGCCAGTTAGTCCCTACCAGCCTTTCATCTACGTATATATATTTCATTCTGTCATCTCCATTTCTCTTCTCTCGGGTTTCTCTTGCTTGCTTCTCAGAGTTCTGTACCTTCCTTTCCCTTTGTTCCGTTCATTCAACACCCATCAGAGCCATGCTACGTAGAGGGGTGGACGTTAGGTGGTGGGTAGGTAAAAGTGAGTCAAATGACATCCTTGTTTACCCCAAAATTACTTCATTGTTGGCATCAGAACTGCAATTCACGAGATAAAAAGAATCATTAAGTGACTAATGGCATTTCAGGTGCTTTATGTACATTCTGGTACATAAATGTCATAAAAAACAATGAAGTGAGCATTTTCATTTCATAGCTGAGAAAATTCAGGCTCAGAAGTGATGGCAGCTGGAGGACTGGCGGGCAAGGCCCCTGTGTCCTCTGATGCAGCCCTCTCTCTTGGCTTCTTTTGCTGTTCCTTGTCTTCATTCCACTTCCTGCTCCTTCACAGCCTGTCCCGTTAGCCATGCCTTTTCCTTGCTCTGGGTTCCTTCTCTCTGAGCCTCTTCTCGACCTTACTCTTTCTCCCTCCACTTCCTCTCCCATGCTACACTCTGTGCCCTCTCATCTCTCTTTCTTTCTTTTCCCCTGGATCTTTCTGGCATTCGGAGACTGTCTTTTTCTCTTCCCTTTCTTCATTCTGCTCTCTCTCTTATCTCAGGGATTGTCCCTCGCCCTTCCTCTTGCCTCTGTCTCTCAATCCCCTTGTCTTTGTCTCTTGCTTTCTCTGTCAATTTCTGCCCTCTCTACCCCTGCTTCCATTAGTTTCTTTCTCCTTGTTCCTATTCTTTGATTGTTCTTGCCCGGACTTTCTTTCTCCTTCTTTTTGTTCTCTCTCCCCTTTGTTTCTTCCTGTTCTTGTTTCTGACTCTATTCTTTGCTTCTGTTCCCATCTATTTATCACTTTCTCCCTCTATTTCTCCAAGTGTCTACTCTATTCCTTTAAAGTTTCCCTCTTTTTTTCTCCTGTTTCTCAGCCTTCTTCCCTTTGTCCTTCCTCTTTCTGCCCTTTTATCACTATTCTGGCTTCCTTGCTTTAGTTCCATCCTCTCTCCTCCTTTCATTTCCTGTTCCGATTTTGTCCCCTGCCATGGTTCCCCTCTCCCTCACCCTAGCCCTTGTGGACAGGGAAGCCTCCATCTCAGCGGTCCCTGCCTGTCTCTGGCTTGTTGTAGTTGGGGCTGTTTCCTGCCCTGGGGGCTCTCCCTTCTGTTCCTCTTTTCTGAGCAGTGTTAAGAGGTAAAGCTTTGGTACATATATACTATGAAATACTACTCAGCCATTAGAGAGAACCATATTATGTCTTTCGAAATCAAATGGATAGAGATGGATAGAATTATGCTTAGTGAAGTCTCCCAATCTCAGAGACTCAAGGGCCGAATGGTTTCTCTCATCTGTTGATGCTAGCATATATGGGGAAGCAGTAGTGCTGACGGCTAACAAAACTGCAAATTGAATGACTTTCAGAGTAATAGGGGGATGGCTCTCTAGGATACATGGAGGTGTAGGGAGGAGGATGGGGAGGGGGGAGGGTATATGAAGAACTCATAGGAATTTGGAGATTGGGAAGATGGGGGAACCATCCCAGAAGCCGATGTCGTTCCTCCAAGAACTACCCATTTAACGCATGAGTTCTTCTGGGGGAAACTGCAACAGGTAAAACCCAAGGTGGTCATCCATGTTTTGGCTTTTCCCCTGGATAACAAAGTTTATATACATTGATTGCTACTGTTTTGATAATGTTTCCCCCTCAACTGTATTTCTATATACTTCTAATTAAAAAAAAAAAAGAGGTCCTTGCTTGCAGAGGCGTAACCTTAGCTGCCGTGTTTGCAGTGCTGAGAAACTCCTGAAAGTTAGAACTCTGCTCTCAGAGAGAGGGGTGTGTTGAGGAGCATCCAGAGCAGAGCCTGCATGCTGCACGAAGACAGAGTCCACGTGGAGTTTGACTTTAACCCCTCCTCTCTTCTGCAGCCTCTAAGAACCATTTAACTTGGCTTTATTAAGACAGCAATAAATCGAGGCTGCCTGCATACACAACTGCAATGATCCCTGGATATGTTGGCTTGCACTTCCTTCTAGAGAATGGACTACACCCAGGGTCAATGGTAGCCCTCTGTTCAGAATGAATGCAGGGTGGAGCTGAGAGTGGCTGTGTTCTGGATGGAGACTCTTCTATGTGATGTATAGTGCCCATGTCTTTTCAGCGGTGGTCTTTCTGTGATATCTGTTTCTTGAGTTGGGGGCATATTAACAAGCCAGGGAAATGTGCATTGTTATTGCTAATGCGATTCCATTCAGATGGGGTCACAGTGATGAGATCTGGGCCCTCTGAGTAACAGACCTCACATTGCGCCTGTGTCCAGAACTTTTCTCAGTAGACTCTGCATGCTACTGGCATTGTGTGATGCTGCCCTGCTCCCTCAACCACTAAAGACGGCAAGACAGAAACCACATTGTGACCCTGGGGGTCAAAGGTGAGAGAGAAATTGTGGCTGGCAGAGTCAGGAGAACTTCTGGGAGAAGGTGCATTTGAGACACACCCTGAAGGATGGCTTTGCTTTGACAGTGGAGCTGGAGAGAGGAGCAACAAAGATCTCTTAAAGATTACATTAAATCTGATCAGTAGATCCTAGGCTTTAAATACAAAATGTTTCTGTGGGTTTATAAGCATCCTACTCTATGAAATTAATAGGCATTTAAGACAATATGTGGATAAAGTAGCAAGGGACTTTCTGGGCTTATGTCTAGATGATTGCTGCTGCTTGAAGTTGTGGCTTGTCCACAAGCCTTCCAGTCTCCAGCTGATTCCAGTGCCTGAACATGCGTGTGTTCCACAGGGCTGGTCTGGAGCATCCAATGAGTGTGTGGTCCTGCACGGGACACTCGTCGAGAGCTCTTTGTCGACTCCCTTGCTCCATACCCCTCACCTTCCCTTTGACTGACGCACATGGAGATGCCAGGGGAGGGAGTGGGACACTTGATGCCAGGGATCATACTTTGTAAGGGCACTTTCACTGCTGTCTTTGCTTCCTGACCCTGAAAGGCCCAGAATGGAAAGGAGTAAAGTGAGAATTGAATTATTTCTTGTCAGGATCTGTCACCCTTTCCTGTTCACCATCAAGTATGCACTTTTAAACCAACAAATGAATCAAAACAGAAATATCCTTCCAGAAAGAGTCCCCAGGCACTCTAGCTAGAAGGGACTTTAAAGGACCTGAGCCTTAATCAGACCACACTTCCAATTTCCTGGGGGGAAACTGAGAACAACATCACAAGGTCATTCAATTCAGAGTAGTTTAGAAAACAGGTTTCCTAACGCCTCTCCATCTTTCTCATTGACATTGACTCCCTGGTTGTTGTTGTTTTTTTTAAATGATCAGAGAAGAAACATTCTGTCATTAAGAAAAAGGCATGGGCTCTGGAGTCAGACCAGCTTGGCTAACACTTTGGCGCTTTGTGATTTTGGTTACCTTCTCTTTGAGCTTTTGTTTCTTCATCCTTTAAATAGATATAATTATGGTATCTTCCACATAGATTTTATGTTAGGACTCAGTGAGATCATGTATATAAGGCACTTAGCATAGTGCCTGTACATAGTAGTTACTCAATAAAGCTCATCTCACATCATTAAATGATATAAATTATTGAATTTTTTGAAACACACACCTTATATTTCAAGAATTATTTTGCAGTCTAACATTGTTTTATAACTGTGTTCATGGGTCTGGAGCAGTGGCTCGGCAGTTACGGCACTTGCCTGGCATGAGCAAGTATATGGGTTCAATCCCCAGCACCCACGTATTGAACTAAGTGACACAACTAAGTGTCAGAGCAACGAAAGCCATGTGAAAAACTCAATACAAAAATTGATTCTCGCTGTCTCTCTCTCTCACTGTCCCTCTTTAAAAAAAAAACAACAAAAAAAAATTGTTTTATAACTCTTTATAGTGATGTTTCTTACCACCAGTTTCTTTCTAGATATCCCCAGTTGCCAAGGGCAGCCCTGATCCCCAGTCCTCCTGCTCTACTTCGGTGGCTTCCTGTGACTCTGGCAGGGTCTTACTCACTTACTTTTCTCTCAGGACCTCTTTTCACATGTTATTGGGTGGGTGGGTCAAGACTGTATGTAGTTATGTAGTGTCATTCCACCTTTATAATTCCCTGAAAAATTATCTTCACATTTTTGGTTCATTCATGACTTTATTCCCTTTTGTAGAGGTTACTATAGATTATCCCTCAATATTATCCCTCAATATTTGCATCCTGTGTGCATGTGTGTGTGTGTGTGTGTGTTTGCAATGCTTAGGTGGAAGAGGAGGAAAGACTGTGGGCCCCAAAGCACATCTCAACAAGGATGCCTCGGCAGATTGCCTGCCTCCAGCGTGTAGGCCCAAGGCTGTGGCAGTTGGGTGTAAGCTCCTTACAATTCTGATTTCAACAGAAGCCCTACTCCCTGCCTTGCAAAGCATTTTTCCTCTGGCTCACCTCATTGCAAGTCTCCTGGTGTCTCTAGGGAGCCCCCAGGCTGTCGCCCTCTGATGACACCTATGCGGATCAACTTTTTATAACTGAGCCTAAGGTCTGAGTTTTACCTAGAATTATTATTGGATTCCTCCAGAAGAAAAGTCTGCCAAAGTAAGTCAGAGTTGGGATTCAGATCTCCAGAGTTGTGCTATGTGATAATTTCCCTCTCTGGGGAAGGCATAATTTGACCAAGTAAAAATGGCAGAGTTAGAAAAGAAATAAGAATAGCACGTTTTTGGGTGCCAGACTTCTGGCAGCACTTGGGGTTTTTCCAAACCATAGAACTGGTTGTTCGTGAGAAGGTGGATAGTGGCAAGGTGCAGGGGACAGCAGCTAAAGTCCCTGCTTCCTGGGTCAATGCACCTGCTCATGGTGTAGTTTTGAATAAACCTCTTTCTCTGAGCGACAGATGGAAAACGCACTAACCTGTGTCACCTTCCCCATTATGGAGAGCACTGGTGTTTCTTGGGGATTAGTTGTGTGTCCAGCACATCCTGTAGCCCTGCAAAATAGGTAGAAGTGTGGAGGTGGGGGAGGAGAGAGAGGGAATTATGCCCTAAAAG
The DNA here is from genome assembly GCA_004027875.1 of Aplodontia rufa. Classification (NCBI taxonomy): domain Eukaryota; kingdom Metazoa; phylum Chordata; class Mammalia; order Rodentia; family Aplodontiidae; genus Aplodontia; species Aplodontia rufa. The sequence goes on along the minus strand of PVKS010000685.1, from coordinate 159,814 downwards.
TGAAACAGGCATGAGTGTGCAGGGAGAATGTACCTGAGAGTCACTAAAGAAGGACAGTTGTGCAGGCTTGCATCCCTCCTTTCAATGCCTGAGAGAATTCGGTCATCTCCTGCCTTGGCCCTGCCCCTGACTAGTCTATTACAGATCTGCAGTTGAAGAATCTTTGCTGACACTGAAGGTCTCAGAAGACCCTGGCATCTTTATTTTCTAGTTGTAGCACACTGCAAGGCTGAGTCTCCCAATCTGCCTAATCTGTCTAGCCTGGCCAAATAAATCCCCTTGGTCCTATGTTTTTCTCTTTGGTTATTTGTGTTGGAAGCCATCTGTTACTTTTCTCTGCATCCCTTTAACCTCCTTTTCCCTTCACCTTTCATCTCCTCTTTTTCGTCCTTTGCCTCTCCTTATTGCCCTCTACACTGTTCCTGTTTCTTCCCCTCCTGCTTCTTTCTCTTTCTTTTTTCTTCCCTCTCAGCATGTCTTTTCTTATCTCTCAGCTTCTTTTTTCTTCTTTATTTCCTTTTTTTTTAAAGAGAGAGAGAATGAAGGAATCAATTTTCTTTAGTTTTTCATGTGGCCTTCATTGCTCTTATACTTGGTCGTCTATGTGGTACTGGGGCTTGAACCTGGGTCCTCGAGCACGCCAGGCAAGCGCCGCAACTGCCAAGCCACCGCCCCAGCCCTCTTCTTTCTTTTCTTTTCTTTCTTTCTTTCTTTCTTCTTTCTTTCTTTCTTTCTTAGAGAGAAGGACAGAGAGAGACACAGATAATCAATTTTTATTGAGTTTTCCATATGGCTTTCGTTGCTCTGACACTTAGTTGTGTACGTGGGTGCTGGGGTTTGAACTCGTGTACCTGTGCATGCCAGGCAAGTGCTATAACTGCCAAGCCACTGCTTCAGCCCCTTTCCTTTATTTCTTAAGCTGTATTTTTTCTACCAACTTCTCTCACCTTTCTCACTTTCTTCATCTCCTTTCCACTTCTTTTCCTTAAAAGACTGTAAGTATATATATATATATATACATATATATATATGTGTGTGTGTGTGTGTGTATGTGTGTGCATGTGTGTGTGTGTGTATGATACAAACCATTATTGTAAAATTAACGCATAAACTGAGCACTGTGCAACTTCTGTAAACGTGAAGGAATAGAGTCCCATAAGACTCCTGTGTGCCTGTACCCCAAGCTTCTCCATCTGCACAAGGCTTACCTTGGGGCTGCCATTTCCTCTTTTTCCTCTAGAGTTTGACAGTCTACAAACACATCCTAAACAGTACACTTATTTTGCCTGTTGAACATTGTGTTCATGGAATCATCCCTCATGCGTTCTTTTGTGTCCTGCTTCTTTCACTAGACATTGCGTTTGTAAGATTCATCCGTGCTGCTGCTTGTAGAGACAGGTCATTCATTTTCATAACTTCCTAATAATGGGATATACTAAAATTTCTACCATCTATTGAACATCTAATTGTAGTTATCAAAATTCCCGTTCACCTTTAAAGTAAAACCTGATTTTGCTGCCCCCTTGTGTCTTACAACTGTTATAAAACGCTGTCATGTGTATAATTTTACTCCTTCCCTACGAGCAAACAAATGTCCCCAAACAAGCTTGACTTTCACCCAGCCTTCCTGCTCGTATTACACCTAGGCGGTTAGAAGGCCACACCACTTAGCTACAAAGAACTCTCCTGAGAAAAGGCTTTCATTACCAGCGTGAAACTCAGCTCCATCTCACTCTGTTAAGGTTAGAAATCAGAGCAGATAGAAATTTGGTATGAATGGATTTGCCACTATACAGTTGGGAGGTGCTCAGGTGTCTAATAGAAGGTTTTCAAAGAAAATTGCTTGTACGATATCATTAACTCATATACCAAGTCCTACTCTGAAAACAGGGTAGGGAAATTCATTTAAGTGGATGTTTCAGTCTTTTCTTTACTGGATATTACTGAGTGACAGACATTGTTCTATAATATATATTGAACAAATAAGATAAACACATAGGCAAATAACTCCTGCAGTCTACTGCCAGTTAGTGAGAAGTGCTACAAAGCAAGGTAAGGAAACAAGCCAATAGGACGTCTGAGGAAAACCACTCAGAGATGGTGATATGCAGATAAGCAAATGAAGCAACGGAGTAAATCAGGGAAAGAGTGCAGGTGAAAGGAACTGCAAGGACAAAAACATGGAGGTGGAAAGAGCTTGGCATGTTTGATGGACAGGAAGGTCAGCAGGGTAATAGCACCGAGAGGGAGGCTGAGCAGGAGAAGATGAGCTGGAGAGATGGGTGGGAACTTATAGATATGGTAAGAAAACGGAATTTCACTCAGAGAGTAATGGGAATCCAATATGTTTTTTTTTTTTTTAAGAAAGAGGGACAGTGAGAGAGACAGAGAAAGAGAGAAACAACTTTATTTATTCATTCACATGGCCTTAATTGCTCCAACACTTAGTTGTGTACGTGGTGCTGGGGTTTGAATCTGGGTCTTCATGCCTGCCAGGCAAGCGCTGAAATCGCTGAGCCACCGCTCCAGCCCCCCAATATGTTTTGAAGTGATCATTTTGGTTGCTGGTATAAAGTTGAATCTAGGGATAAGCAGGGTGGTAAAACAAAAAGACTATTGCATAAGTCCTGGCAAGAAATGGGATAGCTTTGAATGAATGGTGAAATGGTGGAGATTGTGTAAGGAGATCATTTCAGGGTACATTTAAAAAGCATTAAATTTGTTCTCCAGATTATTGTTTTTATTGGTGACATAGTTATACAAAGTAGTGGGATTTGTTTTCAGGGTGTATTTTTGAAGACATGCTCTTTGAAGACATGATTGATTGTGGGAAATGATAAGGGAAATGAAGGTTCAAATGTCTCCTGGGTTTGCCTTCAGCTAGCAGTGGAGGGTGGAGTTTAGGTCAGGCAAGCGGGGAGTTCTATTTGGGTGCAATAACTTTGAGATGTCTCTTACACATCCAAGTGGACCTGTCCAGCAGACCAGTGGCACAAAATCCTGAAGCTTGGGAGAAAAGTTAAGGCTGAGGGTACGCATGTGGAAGCCACTATTAAACAAACGAAGCTGAATGAGATGACATAAGGACTGATTTGGCGGTAGGGGGTGGAGAACTTGATATTTGAACTCTGAAAAATCTAGATAACCGAAAGAGGTGATAAATCCAGCAAAGGGAGGTAGAAAGGAAACCAAGACAGGGTAGTGTTCTGAAAGCTGATTCAAAAAGTAACGAATGAAATTAATAAATTACAATAGAAACCAAAATGCTATTTTGAAATCAAGTTCTCTGGGGGACTGAGACTTGACCACCAGTTTTCGAGATGGAAGACATTTGTGACCTTGTTGGTTTAGTCAGTTTTTTCATCACTGTCATTGAAAGATATGAAAAGAACAATTTTAGAGGAGGAGAAGTTTACTTGGGAGCTCAGTTTCAGAGGACTCAATCCATACTTCATGGCCAACCCCATTGCTCTGGGTCCAAGATGAGGTAGAGCATCATGGCAGAAGAGCGTGGAGGAGGAAAGCAGGTCAGAACATGACTATCAGGAAGCCCTCCCTCACCAGGGACAAAATATATATCCTAAAGGCATTCCCCCAATGGCCCACCTCCTCCAGGGGCACCCAACTTGCATACAGTTGCCACCCAGATAATCCCTACCAGTGGATTAATCCACCTATGAAGCCACAACTCTCATAATCTAATTTCACCTCTGAGTGTTCTTGTGCTATCTCACACATGAACCTTTGGGGGCTATCTAATATCTAAACCATAACACTTGTCAAGAATGATCTTAGTGGGGATGAGGGCTACAATCTTGTATGGAAAGTTTGAGTTAAGACCAGGAAGGAGGATGGGTAGATTTTTGAATAAAATAGTTAAGAAGTTTACAAGAAAAACAACTCATGCTCACAGGAGGTCGAGTGTACCAAAGATTGATTGATACTTCAGGGAGTTTTTGTGTCATTTGAATTTATATCCGCCAACACCAAAAGTGGACAGAAAAAAAAATGGTTAACTATAATAAAATGTCCTGTGACTTGCTAGGAGGAAAATCAGTGGAAAGTGTTACAGAAATCTTCTTTTTGGCATCTAAATGGCTTAAAAGTTAAGTGGAAAACCACTTATGATTATGCGCCATTTGAAGATGGGATATTAACCAGGTATGTGACATCATTGCTCAGACTGTCAGAACAAAGATGACTGGCATGGCTCAATCCGTCACTGTGGTTTTACACATGTTGTCTGTATTAGTCAGCTTTGTATTACTATATAAAATAATGGAGGTAGCTGCCTTGATAAGAGGCTCATTTAGCTCATAGTTTTGGAGGTTTTGAGTAATGGGACCTATCTTGGCTGAATTCTCTTAAAGATCTCATGGCAAATGGATACAATGGCAGGAGCTTGTGCCAGAGTGAGTGGTCACATTTTGAGCCAGAAAGCAGACAGAAAGAGAGAGAGACCAGGGTCCCATAGTCCCTTCCCAGGGAACACTGACCTAAAGATTTCATTCACCACCTCCCAACAGTGTTACCTTGGGGACCAAGTCATAAATCACGATGCATTTTTGGGGGACATAAACTGTATTAAAATGATAGCAATCTCTCTCTTTTTTTAAACAAAAATTTAATAACCTTACAGATTCTTCATCATATTTTTTAAAATTTGTCAGATCATATTTTCTTTTATTTAATGTAACTCTCAAAAACTCTTGAATTATTGTTTAATTATTTTGAAATGTTTTAATTTTTTTAATTAAGGCAAGTAATAATAATTTCTTAACTGACTCATGTAGACATCGAAAGTTTGCAGGTTTTCATCCACATGGCATTTCATAGCTAATTGATCTATAGAAAACATCACCCTACCTCCCTACAGATTCCAACATTATAAAGAAGTTTTATATTTATGTAGATGACTACAGCTTCATACCATTAAACAATATAAGAACATTGTTTAGTTATAGACAGTTTTAGAGTTTCGTAGAGAAGCAGAACATATGTGTGTATGTGTATAATTTATAATTTATACATACCATAATATATTATAAGAAATTGGCTCACATGACTACAGAGGCGGCAAGTCCCAAGATCTATAGGGTAAGTTAGCAAAGTGGAGACCCAGGAGGATGGGTTGTGTAGTTCTAGCCTGAGTCTGAAGGCCTGAAGACCAGTAGAGTCTTCAGTACAGCTCCAGTCCAAACAATAATCAGTTCAAGACCCAGAAGAGCCCATGTTTCAGCTCAAGTCCCAGGACAGCTAGAAACTTATATCTTAGTTTGAAAGTGATCAGCCTGGAAAGAGTTCTCTCATACTTGGGGGACTATCTGTCTTTTTGTTTTACTTAACTCTTCAACAAATTGGATGAGGCCTGTATACGTTAGGATAATCTACATTACTGTGGTCTACCAATTTAAACATTAATTTCATGCAAAAATACCCTCACAGAAACACTCAGAAAAAAATATGTTTGACCAAATATCTGGGCACCCCATGGCCCAATCAAATTGACACATAAAATTAAGCATCACAGATAGATACCATTTTATTTCTAAATGTTGGGATTGAGGATGATCAAAATATGTTTAGTTAATGCAAAGTCATTGACATATAAGCTGCTTCTAGAAATAATGAAGTTCTTTTACACTACTAGTATCCAATTTCCTAAATAAATATAACTGGCAAGGGGTTTCTAGATGCATAATTTTATTGTATATCTGTGGCTGGCATCTAAAATCTGACTAGTTTCTGGGCTGGGCCATCACTCAGAAGAACTGCAGCATAAACTGCTGATTATCCCCTGATAGCTGTCTCCTCTTATTCTATGGAAATGCTAGTTTTAGCTGGGTCTAAGTCACCAGAATAAGGACTTCATTTCCCAGAATCTTTCATAATAGGGATACTCATGTGACTAAATTGTGGCCAATGGTCTGTGTTGGCGTGAACAGAAGAGTTAATTATATGGTGTCTTCTGAAGACCTTATTTAAGAGACAGCTAGTGTGTGCCCTTGCTGCTTTCCCATTGGTTCTTCTCTCCTATTTCCTGGAGCACTGGCTGTGCTTTCTTTGATGATGACGTCAATACCATACTTAGCTAAGCAACACTATGGAAACTGCCTGGCTCTCGGACCCCATGAACCTTCCATACCAACCTTACACTGCTTATCCAATTGGCTGAGTAAGGGAGAAATTAATTTCTATTCTGGTGACCCATTCCAAATAATGTTCACAGTGAACCTTGGGTGGAAATTTTAATTAGCATGTGACCCTTTGGACTTATTTTCTGAGGGCCATGAGGGTAATTTGGAAGTATTAATTTTAATCCAATGTGAAAGAAATTTACCTGTTCCTAAGATCACTGCCATTCTGCAGCTTTTAAGCCTTCCTTCTCTAAAGATCCACCTCCTCCAGCCACACCCTACCTGCTATAGTTACCACCCAGTTAATCCATATCAGTGAATTAACCCACCAATGAAGTCACAACTCTCATAATCCAATCATTTCCCCAGCAATTAAAAAGAGACAACAGAGGAGGGGTCATCTTCTTCTTTTAACTGCTGGGGATTGAATCCTAGGCAGGCAAGCACTCTACAATTGAGCTATTCCTCTAGCCCTTAAGGGCTTCTGGAATAGTGACTTCTATGCTTTGAATGTGACTCCTCCAAAATTTAAGTGTTGAAATTTAATCTACAGTGTGATAATGTTAAGAATGGATACTTTAAGAGTGGTTAGGCCATGAGGGCTCCTCCCTCATGTATGAGATTAAGCTTCAAGTAAGTCTCAGTTTCTTGCCCTTCTGCCTCCTACCTAGTGAAGAAATAAGTTTCTATTCTTTTTGTTTTGTTTTACTGGGGATCAAACCCAGCGATGTGCACATGCTGGGCAAGTGCCTTACTACCGAGGTACATTCCCCAGGCTTTTCAATTTTGTTTTGAGGCAGGGTCTCTCTAAATTGCCCAGGATGTCCTCCAACTTGTGATGCTCCTGCTTCGGCTTCCCAGTAGTTGGGATTTCAGGCATGCACCACTACACCTGCTTGTTTCTGTCTTTTATAAATTACTCCTCTCAGGCACTTTGTTATAGCAGCACAAATCAGACTAAGACATAGACATTCCCACCATCTTGTGTGTAGATTGCTTAGACCTCAGGGTCTTGAGTCAGCGGTCATGGAGGTTAGTGTGAATTTCGAAGTTGGCAGAAGCCTCGGTGGATAAGGGCTCTCTTCTCCTCTTTTGCTTTCGTGTAACTCTTGCATAGGATTTATTTGGCCTTTTCAAAGAAGGACTCGGTGCCAGGTGCAGTGGCACATGCGTGTAATCCCAGCAGCTCAGGAAGCTGAGGCATAAGGACCACAAGTTCAAAGCCAACTTCAGCAACTTAGCAGGGCCCTGTCTCAAAAACAAAACAACAAAAACAAAGAACAGGCTGGGGATTTGGCTCAATGGTTAAGTGCTCCCTGGTACCAATAAATAAATAAACATAAAAGCAAGCAAGACTCAGCACCTGATTAAAAATTGAGCTTGTCTTTGGTAGCCTACAAAATGGCACCTGGGTACTATGTCTAGGGCAGGTGATCTGTGAAAGGAAAGAAGTAGACTATGACATAATAGCTGGGACAGCTGGGGTGGGGATAAGTCCCTTCACCTCTTTTTAAATCTTTTTTTTTTTTTAAGAGAGAAGGACAGTGAGAGAGAGAGAGAGGATCAATTTTTTTTAAAGAAAGGACAGTGAGAGAGAGAGAAAGAATTAATTTTTATTGAGTTTTTCACATGGCTTTCATTGTTCTGACACTTAGTTGTGTACATGGGTTGCTAGGGTTTGAACCCATGTATCTGCACATGCAAGCACCCTAACAACTGAGCCACCAACTCCAGCCCCCCCTCCGGTTTTGTTTTTTTTTTTAAGAGAGAGAATGAATTTTATTTATTTTTTCATCTGGGTTTTGTTTCTCCTACACTTAGTTTTGTTTGTAGTGCTGGGGTTCCAGACTGAGTCCCTGTGCATGGCAAGCAAGAGCTGTACCCCTGAGCCACTGCACCAGCCCCCACCTCTTTTTAAATAAATATTTTAGTATAACAGTTAATCTTGTCCTACAGCTTCATAAAGGGCTGAAAGGACTAGGAGTTGCGATGGGGTTTCTAAGTTTCTCTTCTTAGAAACGAAAAGGACCAAAGTGAAGGACTGATTTTTCTTTTCAGAAGAAAGATTAGCATCTTTGTGAGCCTTTAAATATAGAGAACTAAAAAGAAAGGAATATTTGTAACTCGAAGTAGGAGAAGTTTCCATCAGAGGTTGCCTGTGCAGTAGTTTCCATTCCTGCATTCAAGCTGCCCCCGTGGGTCTGCCAGACTCAAGGGTGGCACCAGTGATCCTCGCCTTGGGTATTCAAGCCCTGTGCAGTCCTCCACCACGAACAGAACTGATATTTATGGCCAATAGGAGACTACCGAAATGACAGTGTGATTTCTGATACTAGGTCATGAAACAAATTGTGGCTTCTGCCTTACTCTCTTCTACCTCACTGCCCCTGGAGAAGCAGCCATCATGTCATGAGGACACTCCAGCACCCTTAAGGACAGGTTCATGTGACTAGAAGTCAAGGCCTTAAATACATCCAACCGTGTGAAAGAACTGTGCTGGAAGTGGATCCTCCAACCCCAGTCAAACCCTCAGAGGGGTGTGGCCCTGATCAGTGTCTTGACTGCAACCTCACAGGAAGCCCAGAGTCAGAATCGCTCAAGGAAGCCATTCGGATTCCCGACCCACACAACTATGTGAAATAGTAACAGTTTTTTTTTGTTGAATCAAGTCAACGAATTTTAAAATAAACTTTTATGTAGCAATAATTAACACAAGTAGTGTTATACAAGAAATTCACACATCAGTTGGAACTTAAACAGATTTGGAAGCCCCTTTTAGCCCAGAGCTTCAAGTTTTCTGACAGTCACTTTATTGGACTCAGCTCCTGGCCATCCTTAAGACATATCTGTCTTTTTTCCATCTAGCTAATTTTAGCAGTTGTCCAGAGCACTGAGCAGCCAAATGTCTCTGGCTACTTGGATGGAGTCCAAGGCTGACTTCAGACAGATCATCTTATTGTAGAATTTACCCTTATGTCTTGGTGCAGAACTCATATTAAATACTTACAGACACTGAGAATAGTCTCATTGGAATTTAGAAAATAGCACCATGGATGTATAAAAAAACCTGTATACTTACATGTATATTATACTATATATATATATATATATGCACACACACACACATATATATATAATTTGCATTTGCATGTGCACTTCTATAGACTTACACACATTTAAATAGTCAAGTAGCAACGTGTAAACAAAATACAGATGGTCCAAGATTTACAATGGGGTTACATCACAGTAAGTTCACCATGAACTGAAGACTCCATAAGTTGAAAGTACATTAATGCACCTAACTCAGTATCATGGCTTCTGAGCACAGCACACTGTGGAGTGTCAGTTGTCTACCACTGTGAAGGTGTGACTGCCTGGGGGCTGCATTGGGAGAGAGTGTCGCACTACCTATTGCCAGTCTGAGGAAAGACTGAAATTGAAAATTTGAAATCGTTTCTATGGAAAGCATATTGTTTTCTTGCCATGGTGAAGTTGAAAAATTATATGTTGACCATCATAAGTTGGGAACCATCTTTTAATCTATACGGACCTGACTTTATAGGACTCGGGATCATTTCTGAAAGTTCACACATAAACTTTGTGAACTTTCAGTCATAAAATGTTCTTAGACCCTACGATCATCACTACCTCTGTGGGAAGCTATCAAGTCTATGCATAACTTTTCTGATTGATAGAGACTTGTGCACCCCTATCAATGCAACTCCCTAAGCTAAGTACCTAGAAGGATGTGCAGATCACATCTGTGTCTTTTGCTCTCCCTTTCCCTTCATGTGGCATGATCCCCTGGTCCCAGCAAAATCCATCTTATGCTGATGTCCCTTTCAGAAAAACACCCTTAACTTGTCCTGAAAATTTGAATTGGAGCCCTCATCTGTACTTCCACAGACTTTCCTCATTTTGCTGATGAAATGTATCATCTTTGCATGATCATATGGCTATAGAATGCCAGTATTTTATGAAATATGCTCTACTCTTAGAACATGTGCTGAAATACAGAGTTCAATCAATGTTTTCTTAGTAATGAAGGAAAAGGTCTTTAGGGTCTAGGTAGTTGGGGGAATGGTGTAAAGACTTCAAACACTGGGTGAACCAAATTAAACAGAGACACTATTTATTTATTTTGCAGTGCTGGGGGTTGAACCCAGGGCACTTTACCATTGAACTACTGGACTACATTCCCAGACCTTTTTCCTTTTTTTTTTTAAAGGGAGAAGGACAGTGCGAGAGACGGGGAGAAAGGGAGTGGGAGAGAGAAACAGAGAGAGAATCAATTTTATTTAATTTTTCATGTGGCTTTTGTTGCTTGGACACTTCGTTGTGGTGCTGGGATTCAAACCCATGTCCTTGAATATGCCGGGCAAGTGTTGTAACGGCGGAGCCACTGCTCCAGCCCCCATCCCTTTTTACTTTTTATTTTGAGACAGGTCTCAAACTTACGATCTTCCTGTCACAGCCTCCTGAGTTGCCGAGATTACAAGTGTGTGCCACCACCCTGCCCCTGAGTTGGTTTTGGGTACATTGTTGAGGATGCTTCTCACGGCACCTCACAGTGGCTCTCTAATGAAAACCTGCAGGATTTGCTCAGGACTCAGCTTTAGAGTGGAGTCCCACTTGGAAATACTTTTTTTCTGATATAGAGACACTAAGAAGAACCTCACTATTCCTATTATCTTTTTCACTTTGGTAGCTGCAAACAGAACCAATTTTTTTGCTACTTTCCTAACACACGCATAGGAAAACATGCATGGAATTCATTTGTGCAACAAACTCCATCCTAGATCATCTTGTGTACAGTTCCACTATTTTTCACCTCTGCTTTTGGTTTTAGTATTTTAAAAAAATATTAGCATACAATTTTCAAACATTTCTAAAAATTTTCATAATTTCTCATGATGATTCTTCATAATTCCTAATAATTTTTCAGAAGGAATGCCTGAGAATTATTTGACTCATTCTAAAATAAAATTCTTTGTTATCTCAAATTTATCTTTTTATAGTTGATTTTATTCAATTTGGTATCCAAAGGAAGTCCACACATCACATTTGATTATATATCTCAAATCTCGTTTAATAGTCTTTCCTTTTTCTTTTTCTCCTTTATCATTTATTTATTTAAAAAAAACATGTATCTTATAGACTTTTCCACATTTTGACAGGGCACGGTGGTGCACACCTGTAATCCCAGTGACTCCCCAGGCTGAGGCAGGAGGATTCAAACTTCAAACCTAGCCTTAGCAACTTAGTGAGTCCCTAAGCAATTTAGGGAGACCCTGTCTAAAAATAAAAGATAACAGGGGCTGGAGATGTGGTTCAGTGGTAAAATGCCCCAGACTCAATACCTGATTACCCCCATCCCAAATTATCCACATCCTGGGCTTTGCTGATGGCATGCTTACATTGTTTTGAGATTTTTCCTGATAGTTTGTATTTTCTCTAGATTACCTAATAGGCCTAATCAATTCTGATTTTTTTGTTTGACACAAATATTGGGAGGCTAGTATTGCACATTACGCTAGGAAGCCTGTAGCGAATGGTGGTTCTTCTTTGCATGATTCATCAGTGTCAGCCTGTCCCAGCTACTGCAAAGTTCCACAGGATGCTTCAACTAACAGGTTTAGCAGATTTATATGACTTCTGTCTCCATCATTGTTTTTGTTTTTGTTTTGTGAGTAGGAGATGGTTTATTGAGAAATGTTTATGGGGACATCCAGTGATGACGGGATGGACAGCTACTTCACCAGAAAATCCAGTACAATAGGCTGGCTGGGTGCTTCACTAGAGAGTCCAGTGGGGATGGGCTGGACGGTGCACCTCTGTTCCACACAGTGCCTCTCGCCGAAAAACAGCACCTCCTGTCCCTCATCCATCCTTGTTTCTTTAGGAGTTGCAAAAAGTTAATATTCTGATTGTGTTATTCCTTTTTCTTTTCTTTTTTTCCTTGTGGTGAGGCAGGTTCTGGGGATGGAACTCTGGGCCTCTCCTGCTAAGCACACCCTCTGCCACTGAGCTGCACCCCTACTCCCTTTTCTTTTATTAGTTGGAGTTCTTATATAAAGGATAACTCTTTTTCAACTATTATTTGGTTACTACAAATACAGCTTATATAATAAAACAAGAAGAAATACTTGATGTTTTTCTTTTATCTGTTTTTGAAATACTTAGCTGGTGCTCTTTTATTTAAAATACAATTATATATATTCATGGGCTTTTAAACATATTTGATATTTTTCAACCACATGCAGTCATTATTCCTTTTGGTGATCAAATTGTTCCAATTTTGGTCAGTGGAAGCTCCTTTAAGTTGGTTTCATTTGTCTTTTTTCTTTTGTCTCCATCATTGTTTCTTTAGGAGTTGCAAAAAGTTAATATTCTGATTGTGTTATCTCTTTTTCTTTTCTTGTTTTTTCTAGTGGTGAGGCAGGCTCTGGGCATGGAATGCCCAAGAATCGTTGATATCTGTGCAATAAAATATTCCAGGCTAATTTTATACTCATGTATTGACTTAGATCTAAAGCAGTTATTTCTTCAGGGAATTCTGATCACTTTTGCTGGGAAATACTATTTTAGAGACAAGTATATGGGTATCAAGGGTGTCTTTTATTGCTACTGGGACTGAGGGATTTAATTCTTCCAGGTCTGTGTAGTGAACAAAATTAGAAACTTCAATATTTTCGTTGGCAACAAAAATGTATGATGATATACTACCTCATTTCATTTATCAATTCAAATTTCAGATTTTAGGAATTTTATTTACTTTTGTAGATTTTGTATAATTACTAATCTTTGTTTATTACCATGAAGACCTTGGTTCTCAGTGATCTTACTACAATGGTTAGTGCAATATCTTATTTGCTCCATTAAAAAGAAGAAGAGTTACTTATTGTTACTGCAAATAGTTTGAGATTTCTTGGCAGCCCTCTTCAGTTCCACACTCCAGCCTCTTCAGGAGACATAAAAACAGCCAAATCATTATGTTTTAAGGTTGATTGAAATAATTCATCTGAGTAATAAAGTCACAGATTTCAAAGTTAGTTTCATTTTATTTTTTTTTCAAGTTTTAAGGACTTACAAAAACTCAATTTTGCTATATAATTTTGTTATACAATTACTTTTTCTACAACTATGTAAAACATGGTATGGATCCAAAATAAAAACAACACAATAAAGCACTTTTGGGACTATATGATCTCCTATCTTTAACACTCTTCATCTTTTTCTCTTCTTCCCTGATGGGTAATAACTTTTCTTAGTTTTTACTTTATCCTTTCATTCATATTTAATATATTCCAATATTTTTGGCCTTAGATAACAGGTAGCAATCTCTATCTACAGTTCTCTATCTGCACTTTTTGTTCTGTTTACTTAGGTAAGATGATATCTTATATATCTCTATAAAGTAAAGAAAATCGTCATTCCTTTGTTTAGCGCCATAGTTTTCCATTGGAGAATGTTTCCTATTTTATTCATGTAGTACTCTACTGATAAACATTTAGTTTGTTTCTAATCTTTGTTGCAAATAAGATTACATTAAGTAGTCTTTTGTGAACATCACTTTCTGTCTCAGGCAATATATCTTAGGCATAGATTTCTAGACATGGGATTCTTGGGACAAAGGGAAATGCATATATTATTTTGTTAGATATTTATTTTAAAATATATTTATATCTTTTGTTTGTTTGTTTTCAGGGCTGGGAATTGAACCCAGGACCTTACCCGTGCTAGGCAAGTGCTCTATGACTGTGTCACATGTGCAGTTCACAGGCACAAGGCTGTTGAGGAATTTACTGCTAATCTGGGATTGTCCACAGATTTACCTCTTCTCCTAGCTCACCGAAGCCAAAGCAAATGCCAGAGCAAGCTCACCTCCTTGTTCCCACACATTTCCCACCCTTTACTCCCTCAATTTGTTATTTCCAAACCAGTTCTAAGGCTGTTATAAAAATTAGGTGAGAGTGAGTTTATGATGAAGAGATGGGAGATGAGAAAACTGGAGCCAGGGAGGGTGGGAGGTAGACCATGTGGTAGAGAAGTGAAGGTAGCAAATGAGAGTTTCTAAAGGACAGAGAAGGTAGGAAGTAGAGCGGAAGAAAAATAGACATAAAAGAATTATTGCTAGAGCTGCGAATTTGATCCACTTTGGTCTCCTTTGGAAAAGCAAATGAATAAGATACTTCTGTACCTCTTTGGTCATTGTATTATGCATTTTGAATATGATGCCACATCTATAGAGATAGACCTATATGGACTGTAGCTTCAACAGAGCATAATGCTTTCATGAAGAAAACAACCAAGAGTTTATGGTAATGCCATATTATGATTTCAGCTGACAACTGGTGTTAGATAAATTATGTATGAATGCATATTTCTAGTTTATGAACCAACTCAAGCCCATTCACATACTTAAAATGGAGGCAAGCTTCTTTCTCATTTTAAGCAAGGCTGAGTCTTGCCAGATGTCCACGTACATCCTAATGCTTGAATCCAGGTCTTCTGGAGTGGAATTACATGAATCACTGGCAAAATGTCTGAAAAAGAAGAAAAATGCAGCAACAGAAAAGTATAATCTGAATCCAAGAAAAGCCAATGCATTAGCCAAAGAAAATAGTCCAGGGCGAAGTGTTAGCAAGTATGGTTGCAGCTGAAGTCAGGTCGCCCGTGAGGACAGCCACAGGAGCAGCCACATCCTGCCTTGCAGAGGATTCTTTCATTAGAAAGGAACTTTTTGAGCCAGCTCCCCAATGGCCTTGAGGCTGACTGGAAATCTTTCCCTAAAGAGAAGTGCTTTGTAATCTTGATTCCGTTCAGCTCAGTCTATGGAAAGGGGCTGAATCTATGGGGCTGAATTCTAGATTCTTTCCTCTGGAGAACATTTGATCTTGTGTTTGCAGCAGCCCGGGGAAGCTACAGACCTGTGGTTCTGCAGCTCCTGTCTTTTCCTCGGGTTTAATCTGGGAACCTGAGTTGGTTCTGTTCTTCCTCTGCTCAGAATTTAATCCTGGATTTTGTGCTACTGTTGGCATTTACCCTGAAGCCAACTTCCCCTTTTTTGCTCACCACTCTGGTTTCAGTTTAGGGTTTTAAAGTAAAATTCCACATATGTTTCTCATTTTTCCTCATACAAACCTGTGAGATAGGAATGATTGCTGCCTCCCCCAGCCCCACCCACCATCTGAGCCAAATGGGGAATCGCTTCTGAAGACAAAGCTTCTTTAAAGATGCAATCCTGGCGAGTGGCAGAGTCTCCCTTGTCTGTCTGGGTCCAAGTGCATGCTCTTAACCACCAAATTTCCTTCCAAGTCCTTTCTGGAGTAGATGGCTGCTGGGGCTTCAGATGGCAGCTCTGCTGTTTCTCCTCATTTGAATCCCTCTGCAGGCTGCCAACCTACTGTCCCTGTTAACTCACGACCAAGACAGCACCAGCCTAATCATCTTGGATATGCCATCTTCCCATTGCTTATCAAAATGTGCAAAACACACAAAGGACACAATGGTCACAGTGCTGAGATTTGAGGGTGATCTTGGACCATTTGCCCATGTCTGGGAAATTTTCCACGAAGTTTGGTGTGGAGTTTAAAATGACAGACTTATGGTGGCCAACACTCACTTTGAACTGAAACACAGCAGAAAGCCTGGTCATGATGATACTGGCAAGTGGACTGGTCATCCCTCTCCCCAACACCCCTCTCCAGACCATGCCAGACTCTTCTCTAACTCACCCCCATTGGACTCAGTAGTTCATTGGGTGAAAGACAGTAGAGTGGAGTTTGTGTTAGTTTTACTCCTGGCATAAGATATAAACACAGCCTAGACAGAGAGTTCCAGCCCAGGGGTGGGGAGGGGAGGGGAGGGGGGTCCTTGAGAACCCCAGCCCCGCCTGGCCCCCATGTCTTTGTTCACTTCTGTGCCACTAGAAGTGATTAGGAGATGAGAGGAACTGGAAGGAGCAAGGAGACTTTGAATTGATCACAGAGCCACTCAGGAAAGAACTCAAGAGATGTAGGCAGGAAGAGGAGGGTGAGTGACTAAGTTTTGTTGAGAGAAGGTCCTATAGAGACAGCAAGGGAGGGGTTTCTGGATGGGGTTCTGGAGAAGGAAAATTTAAAAAATGATTTTAGAGGGATAGTTGCGATGGGACATAGGGAATGGATAGGTGAGAAGAAAACTTAGACCTTTTTGATTTTGTTATAAGAGGAAATTTCCCATCTGGCCCCTCTGTGAGAGAGACATCAATAGTCATATAAATTATTTCTCAATACCTTTTCAGTCTGATTTTTTTTTTTTTTTTGCCATGGTTCTGTGTAATGAATAACAATGAGGTGGTCCAAACTTATCTCCCCTTCACAGGCATCCATATGCGAACTGGAAGAAGTGAAGAAGTCCTTCTCCTCTGGCTGTCACTCTTGATGCACCTTGCAATCACTCCCTCCAGGGTGTGATCTGAGTGAGAAGACCCCGGCGAGCTGGGAGAAAGGAGAGGAATCCACACCGCCTGCCTGCTGGCAAGCTTTGGACTGTAGGGAACCATCTTTCAAGTTTAAGCCAGTGGGCAAACAATCCAAATCAAGCTAAGTAAAAATAGCCCCATCCAAACGGAATCCATAAAAGCAAAGGGAGTGTAAACTTAAAATAAGCAAACACAGGTTTTAAAAGCATGCTTGTGAAGAATCTGCCTTTTTCTCTGTATCTTCCTGTGGCTCCCTTGTCTCCCCCCTTCAGTCTTCCCTTTTTCTTTCTTTCTTCTCTCCCTTCCATATCCTTTCTCTTTCTCTCTCCTGTGTCTTGCTTTCCCCATTTTCCCCTTTATTCCTTTCAGTTTATGTAGTTAGTTCCTGCTAAGGACAACATAGTGGACATGTTTTCAAATCCTGCTCTTGTTTTCCATCCTGCATCATAGAGGATGCGACAGGGTCTGAAGTGACAAGTCTTTGGAATCGCAGAGCCTCTCGGGGAAGTGTCTCCCTGCGGCTCCCTCCTTACATCAGCATCCCCTTGGCCCCATTTTCACTTGTTGAAGCTTGTTGAGAAAAGCAGAATGCACCAGGTGCGTGGCAGTGGCGATGGCCTGCGTTCTGTCAGATGGGGCCTTGGTTGAGTTTCCTGGAAACAGGCTCTGGGATAGAGCTGCGTGCAGAGTTTGCTGGGAAGCGCTCTTGGGAGTTACACCTCAGTGGACGGGAAGGATCCAGGAATGGCAACGAGAAATTGGCACGCGGTGTGGTCGCAACTGAGTCTCAGCCAGTGGGAAGTCCTGGATCTGAGCCAGCACTGCAGAGTTGTCTCTGGTCAGGCAAAGGGAGAGACCCTTGGATTCTTATGGTAGTCAGTTACTGGTCTTGGGTTCCTATTTTGAAGGCAATTTCAAGTGGTTCACCAGCAGCTAGTATTCCCAGTTGAGGGACGCTGGCATCTGCAGGAGTTGGGGATCTAGTTGGGACCTGAAGTGATAGAGGGTGGACTCAGCATGGGTGTTTCATCTTCTCCCGGCCAGCACACTCCTTCCTTCTGCAGTCCCAGGAACGAATGAGAGAGAAATGGGTTCATCTGTCATAGACTGGGCCTATATATACGATGCAAAGAGATAACAACTAAAACACAGGCAGTCAGAAACA
>PVKS010000685.1:0-141947 GCA_004027875.1 Aplodontia rufa | reverse complement strand
TTTTTTTTTAAAGAGAGAGGGGACAGTAAGAGAGTGTAAGCGAGAAAGAGACAATCAATTTTATTTAGTTGTTCATCTGGCTTTTGTTGCTCCACACTTTGTTGTGTATGTGGTGCTGGGATTCAGGATTTGAACTTGGGTCCTTGCACATGCCAGGCAAGTACCATACCCACTGATCCACCGCTCCAGCCCTGATCTAGATGGGTTTTAAAGCTAATTGCCGCTCAGGAATAATAATGACTAACATTTCTTCAATATTTACCATGTTAGTCAAATACTATGCTCCGATTATTAAATACTATCCTATGAACTCTGAGCATACTGTGTCCCCTAGTCCTCCCAGGTTTACCAAATGGGCATTATTATTTTGTTCATTTTATAGGCAGGAATTTGAGACCTAGGGTGATCAGGCCGCTTAGTCAGTTATCATATAACCATGAAGTGAAGTCAAGATAGGAATACTGGCAGGCTGATTCCAGAATCCATACCTTGCTCTCTTGTCAGCCTGGGCTGTCTGAACCTGCGGCAGCATTGCACAGCGGGTGTGACACTGAGACGCTCAGCGGGAAGAGCCCACAGCCAATTTCCCCTCCACTTGGCGAGGTACTTAGCTCAGTAATCTATGAAATGTCTACAAATACTATTACCCAAGAGACACTTCACTGCTTATTACCTCACAGCAAAAACATAATCACGCCCTTGACTGTCAGTCTCTGAGTGGCAGCTTACTCAGCATGTGGAGAATGCATTTACAGATGTGTTTGCTTCTCTTTTGAGGCTATTGTAAATATGTGACCCAGTTTTCCCATTGGACTGGACAGTCCCTGAGGGCAGGAAGTGTAGTTGTATTTCTGGGACCCGGCTGGTTTCTCCTTGCCTCCTGCAAGTCACCCTGGATTCACAGACAAAAGCCTAAGTGCATGTGGCCCAGTCCTGGCAGGCAGCCCTTGCCACAAGGAGCTTATGAATTATTACAATTGCTGTTACCATCACGACTAACTCGTACATAAAGCAAAGCAGCATGTACGATACAGGCAGAAGGAAGGGTTTTTACTGGCCTAGAAGAGAGAGGGTATATTCCCGTAGGCTAAAGATTTCAACTCATATCTACTTTATGTAACATTTTACTTGATTCTGGGATTGCGTCTTCTAGGAAGCTGCTGTGGAACCTGGCTTTAGAGAGCTTACTGTTTGTTGGGAAGACAGATAGTTAATCGTGCCATTGCATGGCCCCTGGTTTAGAGAAAGTGTGCTGCTATTTGACTTTCCAGGTTCAAATCCCTCCTTTTATGATGTGATGGTCAAGTGATCCAAGGTAAGTTATTGGATCTTTCCAAGGCTTTTTTGAGTCACCTATGAAAGGTGGAAAAACAAAAATCTACTTCACAGAGTTAGTGTGAAGGAAAACGCAGACCCTTAGCAGGGTGACTGCTTAGCACTTAGTAAGCACTCTGTCAGTGCTAGCAGTCCTTATAAATGCTGTGGCATGGAGAAGGTGGGCTCTTCTAGAGAAAATAAGAATTTGTCCTCCCCCACCCCCAGTATGGAGTAAGCATGTCAGTCTGGAACAAAAGAGGCTTTGGGAAGATGGGAACAAGACATTTCAGGTGGAATGGAAGAAAGAGCAAGAACAAAGACATAGACATAGGATTCCAGGTCCTTTCTTGAGAAAGGAAAAGCATCAGCCAGATGGGCTGAGAATGGGTCGGGTGGTGGGAACTATATTTGGCAAATTAGATTGAGACCAGATCCTGAGGGAACCTGAGTATCATGCCAAGCAATTAGCCCAGTGCGGTGACTCTAAAGTGTGAGATCAGGTGTTGATTTCCATACTTTGGTATAATTCTTTTGTGACCCTGTTGAGTACAAAGAATTAGGAAAGAGTAATTGGAGAGCACTTTGATTCAGATAAAGAGATAACCAAGAACTGTCTGCATCAAGGGGTGGTATTTTATAACTTCAATCATTGAAAAATTTGAGGGTTTTCTTAAATAACCATCAGTCCTTATTTATTTACAAAATATTTAGTAAGAAAAAATTATGGGCATACCATTGTTCCCTCTTTGGGAAGATAGAAAGCAGCTCTTTGCACAGATTTCTGAGAGTCATGGTGTCTTTTAGAAAGGGAATCATTCCCCTCCAATGCTGATTGTGACTGACAAATTGTCAGAGTAGGAAGGAAACTTTAAGATCATGTGGTTCTCACAGTTCTACTGAGTTCAGGGACATGGGAACACAGGAGCAGTCAGGCCACATTCTCTGGGTCACATAATAAAGTCACAACAGTGATCGTCGGATGCAGATCTCTCATCTGTCCCTTTCTTGCTCTTCCCATAAATCTTGCTAATTTACTCTCTCTCTTTTTCTCTCTCCTGTGATTTCTGAGTGCATATAAATGTAGATATGTTTTAACTGAGTTTCATATTTACACCTAAGGCAGGCCTGGGTTTATATGTAGGGGTATGTGGCATCATGTAATCCTACCAGATGTCAAGAGCATGGGTCCCAGGAGTCTGAAGTTCAGTTCAGTGAAACAATGGGAAAGGTCCAAAGAAAACAGTAAAAGTACTGTCTAAGTGGAACAGGCTATGGATGCCAAAGCCCTTAGACTAGACAGCCTTAGACAAGCTGCTGTGTAAGGAGATACCAGATTTTGTGACTCATGAGTTCACTTTGGTGCAGACATGGCCAGTTCTTGCTGGAGTGTTTATTTGATTGGGCTTTCTGGACCCGTTCCTTGCAGGTACTGAGATAAAGGGCTTCGGGTCCCTTGCTTTTCTACGTGGTATAAAAGCCATACCCCTTTCCTATGGTACTTGTCAGGGCTCTTTGGGCAGGGAGAACATGGAGTTTCTGACACTGGTGCCCCAGGCAGCCTTCAGCAAGACGTTGGCCAGCCTGCAATCCTGGACATGGCCCATTCCAGTCTCAGCAACTTTCTTCCTCTTTAGGGCTGTGTCCGGCACTAACCATCTTGTCATTCTTAACCTTAAAGTAGATATCACCTGTACCCACCTCAAGGGAAGGGCCTTCTTCTGAGAAGTGTGTAGATGACGGCTCTGTCTTTCTAGAGCTACTTTTCTTCATCTAGGCCTTAAATTGGGTCTGCTCTGGGACTCTCACGAGAGAATCTGGACTCAGGGTTCTTGGCTTCTGAGTGGCTAACAACTGAGGACTCCAGCGTTCCTCTCCTGAATCAGAGAGGAATTAACTTAAGTCCTTGAAAGTTCAGCATTGGCTTCCAGGAGAAATGCGAGAGTAGTTTTTGGTAAAGTAGTTGATTGACAACTAATGTGACCAGCAGGGAAGGATGCATCTCATTGTCTCACTGTCTTTTGTCCCTTTTACTTGCTGTGCATGATCCTCCAATTTCGTTCACCTGTGTCAAATATTGCAATTCCAAAATTACATTCAAAGCCCCCAAATTAACCTCCAAACCACAGTGATTCAAAAGTTGAAGCCTTGGTGAGGGGGATGGAGAGAGGATGCCTAAAGGCTACAGGGGTGCAGTTGGATGTAAAAAATAGCTTCCAATATTCTATAGCACAGTAGGATGACATGGTTGACCACAGTTTGTTGTATATTTCAAAATAGTTACTAGAGAGGGTTCTGCATGTTCCTTACACAAAGAAATGAAAAGTTGCTGAGATTACCCTGGTTGCTGCACACTATTTACTTGTATTGAAATGCCTCACTGTACCTTGTAAATATGTACTATGTGTCAAATATAAAGAAAAATATATTTTAAAACATGGAAGCCTTAGAAAGATGAAAATGGGGGGTATCTTCTTTATTTTTTCCACTAAGTTCAGAAGTCACATCTGAATAATTAATTCATTTTTGAGAAATTGGGCATTAGAACATGATACCCAGCAAGGCCCTAACTCATTAGTCATTCAACAAACATTTATTGAGCATCTACTATGTATCAGGCAACATTCTGGATGTTGGGGATCCTTGTGGTGTTTTATTTTTATCAACACCATAAAATTGACCTGAAAACTAGGTTGAGAGAACAGAGTCAAGCGTCGTTTGTCTTTGTGTTCTCACAAACTGTAAGTGTCTAGCACACAGGAGCTATCCAATGGATGGATGTTGAACAAATAGGATTTTATTTAGCTCATATGGTTCACCAGGATTGTTAGATTCCTTTAACAAAAATTACTTTTTCCCTGAGAAGTTAGACTTCTAGTTAGACTATTTCATGCCAATCACCCACTTATATGCACAATATATATTCCAAATACGTATATTCACTGTTAAGTATATTTGAGGATGTAAGGGAAACGTGTTTGAACTATTCGGTACACATAAGGTTGTCATTACAATGGAAATGGAAAAATATATAAAAAATTCTGACCACAAATGATTAAACTAAAAGATGGCTAGAAGACACAGAATGTTCTCTGTTTTGAACACAAAAATTTAGGAGATAAAATGATGATTATTTTTATGTTATTTCAAGTTATTTTCTTAAACATTATTTTTGGACCAGTGTCTTCAAGAGCATTTCCAAATGAGATTAACTTTTGAATCTGCACGTGAGTTAAGTAGACTTCCCTCCTCCTTGTGGATGGGCTTCATTCCATCTGTTGAAGGCCTAAATAGAATAAAGTGACAAAGAAGGAATTCACTCTCTTGCCTGACTGTTTGAGCTGGGACATGGGTCTTCTCCAGCCCATGGACTGGGGCTTCCGCCCTTGGTGTATTTGGTTCTCTAGCCTTCAGACTTGAAGTGAAACAACACCGCCAGCTTTCCTGGCTCTCCACCTTGCAGATGGCAGACTTCTCAGTCTCCATAATAATGGGAGACAATTCCTTATCATCTACCAACCAATCACTCTTCCCTTTTGGTACTGTTGCTCTGAAGAACCGTAACTAGTATAATGAGGAAAAGAAAAACAAACATAACGGAAAGTTTCAAAATACAAAAGTAATGAAAATAGTATAATAATTGCCCATGTATGCTCTACCAATCCTCAGCAATTATTGACCCGTGGTCAGTCATGTTTCGTCTATAACCATTTGTGATCAGATGCAACCATGACTCTGAAACATCTCAAGACCCCTTGCTCTCCTTGACTCTTTTCTGTACATCACTGTATTTATTTGTTGGCCATGTGGTAGAGATTAGCCAAGGTAACTGAATGTAAATGTAGTCCATAATTATTCTGTGTCTACTGTGAAGTGCGCATTTGATAACCAGAGCCGTTCTCTCTCACTTCCAAAGAAGAGAACCAAGCTTTCTCATTTTACTGTGAGGGAGGGCAGTGTATATTAAGATAGGGTTTTCTCCATTCTCTACTTTCATTTTCCTTAGTGAATAGAAGGTCTTTGATATAATAGAATGAAGGGACAGAAACTTTGTTAGTATATTAATGGACGACAGTCATGCAATAGGCAGTGCTCAGTATTAGCAGGAGAAAGGCTTATTTGATTATACATGTTCCACTTAGAAAGTTGAATCAGGGCTTTGAAAATAGACCAGAAGAGCAGAAGAGATCAAAGAGGAGACAACAGAAAGAAGAGCAGAGAAAGAAGGGAAAGTTCTGGACATGCATCCTAGTTGGCGTCTCAGTGGACCAATGGGAAACTTGTTGAAAAAGGAAGGGAAAGTCCTCTGAACTCCATGAGTCTGACATTCAGCCACAGTCTTTCTGAAAAGGCACAGAGCCTTCATTCCCTCCTAGGCATTCCATGAAAAAACAAGTTGTTAGAATGGAGCAGTTGCATATTTTTCCAAAACTACTTTGGGAAGCTAATCTGAGTATGATCCACAGCAGTGGGTGCCACTAAGAACATTGTTACGGGTTAGACTTTATGTCATAGGTCATAGAAGGCTCTGGGTTAGACTGGTCACATGGCTGATTGATGTTCACTAGACATAGACTGTGTGAGATTATTTTACCTTTATAGTACAGGACCTGGCATATAGTAGCTGAGAATTCAGAGGGTTTTATTTAATAAGGAGAGGGAAGCTATGTTTTATTCTGGATCAAATATTCTGAAAATGGGGAAAATAGTTTTTGAGGACTTTCTAATTTTTCTCAAACATGTCCTTCTCTCACCACCTGGACTCTAGTATCATTGCCATTCCCTTGGTCATATGCGCAGAAACTTTCCTGATACAGATGTTTCGAAGACCAGGTTATATACTCAGAAATAAGCATGGAATAAGGGTTCAAGAGTAAGAAGATTATGAGAATTTATTTTTTGTGACATACAAAGGGTCTAAGAGGCATGGATATAGCCTTGAGAGTGCCCTGGCCAGTGGCTGACACATAGACCTCACAAAATTGAGCAGTATCTTGGAACAGAAGATGATGGCTGCGGTGAAGGCAGGAGGGAAAGAGAGACAGGGATTCCTATGTATCATGATTGTGCACACAGGCATTGGGAGGTGGCCTGAGGGCTGGGATACTGTCTTTGGTTGTGTTCTAGAGGGAGAACACATATTGCTCCTTTCTGGATGTTTTGGAAATGGGCTTGCTGAATCAGTTTACATTTCGGCTGTTTTGCCTTCTGATCCTTAGCTGCTCTATTTTTTGAAAGATGCTGTCAGCTTCTGCTTACCTGATAGAATCTGATACAGCTTTCTAAAGGCACAAGGTTAGGAAATAACTAGAAAATGTGGTAGAGTTTCCAAAAATGGTTATGACCAATTCCTTCTCTCCCTGTAGGCACATGCCAATTCCTCATCCAGAGGGAGCTTGTTTCCTATTGCCTAAATAATGCTGGGCTGTGATGGTTTTAAACAACAGAGTATGACAAGAGATATATTCTGGATTTCTGACTCCACCCTTAAGACAACCAGAAGCTTTCATTTCCTTTCTTTAAGAATGCACCTGCTTGGAAACCAATCACCACAGAGTAAGGGAGTCTAAGCAGCTAGGTGCAGAGATCAAGTAGACGAAAACCAGAATAGCCAGGAGGGCATTATGGAAGCTCACAAATGACAGAGCCATTGCAGAGAGAGACATAAGATTCACATCCAAAGTCATGGTCTATTCCTTGAAAACAGAGCACTGCTTTGATGGAAATGGTCTATGTAATCAACTGGACAGACTCAGGCCCCGATCAAGGGTTCGGTGTTGATCTCTGCTGTTGGCATTTGGAGACTCAGCAGTGGAGTTAGAAAATGCCTTGTTTACCTAAGTGATATTCCATTCAGCATTGCTTCTGACCAGGAACTCACTTTATTTATTTATTTATTTATTTATTTATTTAATTTTTTTTTATTAAGAGAGAGAGACAGTGAGAGAAAGAGAGAATTAATTTTTTATTTTAGTTTTTCATGTGGCTTTTGTTTTTCCAAAACTTGGTTGTGTACGTGGTGCTAGGGTTTGAACTCATGTACTTGCGCATGCCAGGCAAGCGCTGTAACCACTGAGCCACTGCTCCAGCCCCCAGGAACTCATTTTAAAACTCATAGAATTGATTGGTTTTGCCATATGGTCCAGCACGCTGAAGTAGCTGGCCTGTTATAATAGTGGGATCTTCTTTGGAAGAGTCAGTTATAGAAGCAGCTGGGTGGCAGCACCTTCAGGGCTAGAATCATTTCTTCTGAGTGTGGCAAATGTTCTGAATCAGCAGGAAGACATAATGCTGCTTTTTCTCAGTTCCAAGGATTAAGGGATAGAAAAAGAGTGGTACTCTCAAAATTATCCTTGATGGTGTATTAGGGATGCTTTTTTTCTTTCCCATCCCCTAGTCTTTGAGCTCTGCTGTTGTTGGGATCTTGGAGCCCAAGGAAAGAATGCTCCCTCCAGGGAAGAGAATCATGGTTCCTATGAACTGAACATTGAGACTACTACCTGGGCATTCTTTAATCAACAGATAATGGAGAGGCTTACTGTGCCAGCTCAGCATAGATGGGACACTCTGAGAAGGAAAGAAAGTGAGGCACATTTAGATTCTTGGTCCCTGGTCACTGAGTGTCATTAGAAACTTCTAGTCATTAGCCTAGTCCCGAGATGTACCCCTCTATCCCTCAAAATGCCACTCAGGCACAGGAAATTGCTCCTGATTGAGAATCACTTTTCATTAGTGCTTCTTTTTACTGTGACAATTTTTATATTTATAAAATAATACATTCTATAAAATATTTCCTTTTTAGCCAAATAACAAATATTAGGTGAACTTTTCTTCATTTTAATTGCTTTATTTTCTAGGGATTAGATCATTACATTCATTTAAAATATGATCATAGGCTTTCAGAAATTGACTAGGGTGAGGCTAGTTAATTGAAAGATGGCTGGATAGGCAATCTCTAAATTGTGGATTCCACAGCATCAGTGCTCCTTTGATACAGAGCAAGTTGCAACAGCACCGTGTTTTTTGTCTTAGTTGAACATTTTTATTAGCGAAAACACTGATATACAGTAGGATGTATTGCATTGCAAGCTCAGGTCCTAAATTAAACTTAATTTGTGCCAATGGGGATTGCATCAGCTGGCTATATACATGTGTGCACACTCACACACACACAACTCTGGTGATTCTTACTTTCTGTCTTGTTTTTCATCAGAGTGTTTATTGTAGCAACCACTACAAAATACTCTTAGAGGATTTGTTCTGGATGCTGGGTAACACTTTTTGTTAGAAGTTCTTCTCAGCTTCACATACTTTCTGGGAAGGTCACCAGCATTTTTACATTGGCCTGTGGCTGCCACCCGAGGCAGCTCCCATCACACTTCAGATGCTGATTAAGTCTGTTTACTCATCTGGGGGTCAACTGCCTTAATTCAGAGACAAAAAGATTGACTCAAAGTATGAACAGTTTAAGGAATTATCCAAAAAAATTTTAGGAGTCCTTCCCAGTGTTAATGCCAGTGGTTTTAGATCTGAGTTCTATCCTTATTGTCTTCAGTACAAATCTAGTGGAGGGACTCTTCCCTAGAGTTCTCCAACTGTGTAGTAGGCTCAAAGGAGAGAGATCCTGGCTCCAGGCACAACCTGACATGCAGCCTTAGAAGCTTTCCTTCTCCATCTGGTGGTCCCCATCCTACCTCTTCCCCTCCAAGGATTCAGTTTTCTAAGTATAAAGCTTTTTGCAACCATGTATGGTTGCATCAGGTGAACCTCAGATTTGACATCTACAACAATTCTTTGTTGAACACATAGATATACTGAGGCAAAAAGAAAAAAAGTGACTTTCTCAAGGTCACAGAGCCAGACAATAGCAGAGAAGGAATTTATATCTTTATCTCCTGACTTCTGGTGCAGTGCTCTTTTCACTGAGAAGCATGCTTGGCATTAGATAATTACGATCTATAGATGACTTTCTGTCATCACCAGGGGTCTGCGGACGCTATCGCTTCATGCAATTCAGAAGTGGAGGCATCATCCCCAGTAGTAAGCGAGATCCTGGAGATCTCTCTTCCTCTTACAGGGGACTGTGGCTTCAGTGTGGCTCAGTGAACCGTTTGCTGAAAGGACATGGGTTCTTAGAGTCTTTAATTCTTGGAGTCCAGAATGGCCATATTCATTGAAAAGACGGAAGAAACACACATTTAATTAGCAATTGCTATGTTCTGGATGCCATGCTGGACAGCACGATGGTTGAAGCCGATGCTTTAGAGATGGGTCATGTAGGGTCAAGTCCCAGTTCAAGTAATTATTAACTATTGAATCTTGGGCTAGTTAGCTGAGCTCTCTACTTTAGCTTATATACCTGCAAAACAAGGTGCTGCCTTTATTTCTTACTTATAAATGTTACTAGGAGGAAAGCAGTAATACATATAAAGTACTTAGGACAATGGCTGGTAAGTACTGTATAGTGATTGCTGCAAACTAAAAATATATCTACATAAAACATCCACATATTGTGCCAGAATGAAAAGATGCACATTAAATGTGTTAGAATTACTACCTATGAGGATATAAGGGAATTAAAAACCAAATCAAAACAAAAACAAACAAAAATCCCCAAATCCACAAACCAAAAATAACCAAAGTGAGAAAAGAAAACCCAGCAAGTGATAAGAGAATTTCTTTATATTTAATCACTACAGACATTGCTTCTTCATTATCCCATTGCAAGATAAATTGATACAGGTTAAAAGAATATAAATCCTGGTATCAAGAGTTCATGCAGAGGCAGAAGGAGCACTTGGAAGACAGTCGTTGGTCTCTAGTCTCTGGTATCAGACAGGAGATTGGATTTTTAGGCTCTTCTTTTTTGTTTCCAAACTTCAGGATCTGCAGGATGTCCACAATTCACACTATTTGGAAATCCTGCCTAGGTTCTGCTAGCTACACCAAACTTTTGCATGGTGGAGTTGAGATGTTTTCTGATGCATGAAGCATTGTCTCTGGTGTTTAGAATGTAGGCTCATGAACTTCTTGATCAAGTTTTATATAGATAGATGGTAAGAGTTCAATTGTGAGAAAATGACATAAGACTTTAGTGACCCAAAATACTGGATTAGCTAGATAAATTGTATCCATCCATACAACAGAAACATGGGCACCCTACAGGACACTGCTATGGAATAGTATTATTGACCTAGAAAAATATTCAGGATATACTGTCATTTAGACAGTATGTCAAAATGTGTGTGTAGAATGTATGTGTGTACATTCATACACACATGCACACCTGCATGCACAGAAAAATTGCAAGCAGTGTGTGTATAGCATCATATTGTTTTAAAGTTCTTTTTTTTTTTTTTTTAACAAGAGAGAGTGAGGGCGAAAGGCAGAGAGAATCAGCTTTATTTAATTTTTCATCTGGGTCTTGTTTCCCCAACAATCAGTTGTGTACATGGTGCTAGGGTTTGAACCCAGGTCCTCACACATGCCAGGCAAGTGCTGTAACCATTGAGCAACCACTCCAGCCCCTGTATAGCATCATATTAACTATAGTCATCTTGAGTCGGGTTATTATAGAAGAGTCTTACCTTTGTTTAATTTTATCTATGTTTTATAATTTTTCTGTAATAAACTCATATGAATTTTTAATATTATCTTTTCACATAATATTTATTTATTTTTGAGGTACTGGGGATCAAACTCAAGTCCTTGAGCATGCTAGGTAGGCACTCTACTACTGAGCCACATCCCCAAGCCCCATATGATTTTGAAAAATATTCTATTAAAGAAACAGCAGCTACCTATAAATAAAGGCAATTTTGCCTGTGGATAGTGCTGTTCTATAAACAACCTGGAAATCATCTTATCTACTCCTCCCCGGCTGATGAAATGGTTTCTACCTTGGTGCACAGATGGCTGCTTTTTTACATGGCTCTAACAGCAGGGACCTGTCACATTATGGTTATTGGGTACATATTCAGTCACAAGCCCCTGGTATAGAGCCTAGTACATAAGTATATGTGAAATAAATATATGAAGGAGTTGATATGGGGTCTATATCTTGGATTTTAATAGACGTTCTATCATTTAAAGGCCAAATGAGTCCCAGGCTGCTGATTTATACAGTGCAAATAGTCATTGTGGTTTAAGAGACCTCCAATTATGTTTTTTAAATGGCAATGTATCAGTTGTGAGACAGGTAGGGGTGCAGAGGAAAGTTTATTATTATTGCTTTACCTACTAGTAGTCTTCATCTTCCCATCCTTTATTTCTCCTTGGCTCCCCACGGCATCATGGTTACTATAGCAGCCAGATACTGATGATGCCTCCAGGGGCAACAAGGTGAAACTGAGCCACTTCTCAAGTCCTCACTTCCCCATGCCCTTTGCAGGTCAGGGTAAGGATGGTCTGAAGCTGAGAATCTTGTCAGGCCCCAGCCTGTCTTGAATCACTTAGACCCGTAACATCCACCTCTGCAGCCCAGGTTCAGGGTCTTGAAACACCTCTTCAGAGACTCCTTCTACTCCAAGCTCTGTCTCTTGGCACCCTGCCTGGTTGCCTTGGAAACAGGTTCCACTGCGGACAAAGGAGGGAGCTGGGTCCTGCTTTCTCCTGGTCTTGTCGATGAGGATTTTTAGACCGTGGAGACTGCGCTGCCCTGCCCTGCATTTGCCCTCTTTCCCCGTGTTTT
Source organism: Aplodontia rufa (assembly GCA_004027875.1). Taxonomy (NCBI): domain Eukaryota; kingdom Metazoa; phylum Chordata; class Mammalia; order Rodentia; family Aplodontiidae; genus Aplodontia; species Aplodontia rufa. The sequence goes on along the minus strand of PVKS010000685.1, from coordinate 129,943 downwards.
CACTAAGGTGGAGCTTGCCTTCCCTTAACACTGACGAGGACATGTGTAAAAGTGTGACCACAGGTGAGTGGAAGAAAGTCTTCTATGAGAAGATGGAGGAGGCAAAGCCAGCTGACAGCTGGGACCTCATCATAGACCCCAACCTCAAGCACAATGTGCTGGCCCCTGGCTGGAAGCAGTACCTGGAACTGCACGCCTCCGGCAGGTGAGTAGCCCAAGAAATGGGGCAATGTAGGCATCCTCTGAGTCCCTAACCCTGGGGCACTTTCCAAGGAAAGATGAGGTTGTGCAGAACCCAAGAGCTTAGCCTTAATCTCACGGTCAAGGTGGTATAGACAGGCAGGCAGAGTGAGGCCCTGAAAGGGAGCAGGAGGCCTGGCTTTGATCCTCGTTCTACTGATAGATAACCTGTGTAACATATTTTTTCCCTCACAGTTTCTCCATCTAGAAAATCCAGACGTATAATAGATTTATTAGTCCTAACCTCTGACATCTTGCACATTTTCAAATTTTAATAATTTTTTTTTCATAAAGCCACAGAACAGTGGCTTGAAGTTCATGATGGGAGTCAAGAGTTCTGTACTCGGGACCTGGGCCAGTTCAATTTTAATCTATTTAATTCAGCTTGATTTGATTTAAAATACTGAATACATAAGGTGTTCCAGAAATGACTCCACTATTAGCTTTTGGCCATTGAGCAATTCAGTTTTTGACTTAGACCTCACTTTCCCCATTTATAAAACGAAGGGTTAGTCTATATCTTTACTTTGTTGTCCAGGGAACATCATTTAGAACTTGGTAGAGTTACAGAATCTTGGACCCCACTGTAGACCTGAATCAGAATCTGCATTTTAACATGATTCTTATGTGCTTTGTATATACAATAATATCTGAGACAACCTTCTAGCACTCTTGTCCATAGGGTCAAGACATACTTTTGGGATGTGAGATGGGGAAGGTGAATGGTACAGCTTGGGGTCTGAAGCAAAGCCTTCCTGCTTAGCTTGGTTCTGTCAATTCAATTCAATCCAATCCAATCCAGTCCAGTCCAGTCCAATCCAGTTCAGCTCAGTTCTGTTCAGTTCAATTCAATCCAGTCCAGTCCAGTCCAGTTCGCTTCAATTCAATTCAATTCAATCCAGTCCAGTCCAGTCCAGTTCAATTCAATCCAATCCAGTCCAGTCCAGTCCAATCCAATTCAGTTCAATTCAATTCAAGAAACATTACCAGGCACTTGTTATGTGCTGTGCCCTGGCAACACCACCCCCCAACCCAAGCCAGCCAGCCCACCCACCTCTGGCTATGTATACATGGATGGCTCTCTTCAGCTCTGTGACTCGGAGTAAAATTAAGGATTATTTAGGTGATTTCTGGGGCCCTTACAGTTCTGACATTTTAAAACTCATGATTAGTAGTCTTGTGTGAGAGGGAAACATAGTCCCTAAATGATGTGAAGAAATGAGAAGAGATGAAAATGAAAACATGGAGCTCCTAAATCAACAGATAGGAGTTGTGCAACTTTCAGACGGGACTTTGGAGTTCTTGAGACATGGAAGGCTTGGGGGACTGAGTGGGGAGGGTTTATAGCTCTCCCAGAACTGACTTGTGACCTGTGATCCTCAGCTGGCCCCAGTTAGTGTGGTAAACTACAGACCTTGGGACTCACTTTGGGGACTGATTACCTCTACTTCTAGGCCTTGGCATGCACTGACCCTGGCACTGGCCTGGAGACTGATAGGTAATAATGGGGTCATTTCTTCTTGATTTGAATCACAGACAGTGTTGACATAAAAATGTGTAGATAGAGTGCATTTCCTATCTGTTGGGGGCCATCTCTGCTACCAGACTCCCAGGAAGTCCTTACATTGTGCATTGCATTTTACAGATGATTAATGATGTCCAGAGAGATGGGTCTGAGAGCAAGGCCTAAAGAAACCAGGACTGAGGGGGCTGAGGCCTTTATGAAGCACCCAGGAGGCAGAGCACAGTTGGAGGCCAATTAGCATCCCAAGGAGCCCGCTCTAGTCCCAGAGGTGCTCACGAGGGCAAGCTAGGCAGCCTCTAGGGGAAAGCTGATAAACCCAAGGGACTGTCGACTTACTGCTCCCACTTCCAGGCCTTGTCCTCCCTCTGGTCCCTGTACCCATTGCCTCCACACAGTCCTGTCTTCTTTACCCTCTCCTCACCCCTGCAGGTTTCACTGCTCCTGGTGCTGGCACACCTGGCAGTCGCCCCATGTGGTCATCCTCTTCCACATGTACCTGGATCGAGCCCAGCGCGCAGGCTCTGTGCGCATGCGTGTCTTCAAGCAGCTGTGCTACGAGTGCGGCACGGCGCGGCTGGACGAGTCCAGCATGCTGGAGGAGAACATCGAGAGCCTGGTGGACAACCTCATCACCAGTCTGCGCGAGCAGTGCTACGGGGAGCCCGGTGGCCAGTACCGCATCCACGTGGCCAGCCGCCAGGACAACCGGCGACACCGGGGAGAGTTCTGCGAGGCCTGCCAGGAGGGCATTGTGCACTGGAAGCCCAGCGAGAAGCTCCTGGAGGAGGAGGCCACCACCTATACCTTCTCTCGGGCGCCCAGTCCCACCAAGCCGCAGGCTGAGGGGGGCTCAGGCTGCAACTTTTTCTCTATCCCCTGGTGCTTGTTTTGGGCCACGGTCCTCCTGCTGATCATCTATCTGCAGTTCTCTTTCCGCAGCTCGGTCTAAGCCCCAGTTGGTGGCCCTGAGGCTAGGGTGGGGACAGCTAGTGGGAGGAGGAAAGAACAGACCTAGCCTTGGAATGAGATCAATTTCTAGTTCTGATGCTGTCCCTGATTCAGTGGGGACTCTGGACAATTTACCCAGTTTGGACTAGTTCGCGGGGGTTTCAAAGGGAGATCCAGTATCCCAAAATTCTGTGCAGTTGCCTTAGGAACTTTTGGATTTGGAAGGTGGACTGAGTAGGTGAGTTTCCCACTCCTGGCCCAACAACCCATCCCCAATTCTAACTTCCTCCTCTTGCTTCTATAAGAACAGCTGTATCTTAGATGAAATTCTACCTAAGATATTTGTATGAAAAAAGGTTAACTGCTTTAAAAATGTTTGAAAAATTACAGGACTAGATGATGTCAAAGTCCTTTCCACATAATGAGCTTGACCTTGCTCTCTTGTTAGTTTTCCACTCTTGCCCCTCCACATCCTCTAGCTGCAGCCTTAAATTAACCTCTGCCTACTGCAGAAGCTTCACCCACAACTCTGCCTCATGGAACAACAGAGGTTTCCCTTGAAGGGAGAGAGGTTGGAGCATTAGGCTGTTGCTTTGCTGCTGGGTCCACAGGGTTCCTTGAGTGTGTTCCCAGCTTCCAGTTTCTCTCCACTCAGGAGGATCCTGGAGTCTGCCTGGCTGAAAGATGGTGATTAGAATAGAGCCCATAGAACAAAGCTTCCCCTACAATGCAAATTCTGTGCAAACTGGCACAGAATTTAGGGAAGGTTTAGAAGACAGAGTTTTAGAAGCAAAGTGCAAAATCCCTGGGAAACATAGATAACAATTCTCCATTTAATGGAAGGTTTTCAAAGCTCAGATTCTCAGCTGTGCTGATGGCCAGAACACTGGAGCTGAAGCCTGGCCTCCTGGGTTTTTGCTGAAATTATATTTGAGTGGCTTTCCCACATTGCCTTTCCATAACCCCTCTTGTCAATGATCAGCTGCCTACCTGGACCACAGAGATGGAGTGTCTTCAACAAGAGAGGACGACGTTAAGGAAGCCAAGTGGTTTGTCCATACGGAAGTACCTAGAATCTCACATCCCTTTAAAATAGGATGTAATATGATTTGAAGTAGCAGGAGAGGAGACTCTGTGGCAGAAGGGGTATGAGATGGGGCTCATGGGGAGAAGCGGAGAGCAGGAGATGGGGTGCCACCTAAACTTTAAAGGGCCCTGATTCACTCACTCCACCTCTGTAAGTAACCTGACTCCCTCTCCCTGTCCTTCCTCCCCCATGACTTTCCCCTTTAATAGAAAGTCACTATCATTTGTTGTGAAGAGAAAAAGTCCACTTACATAAAGATAGGACACTTAAATAAAGACAGAATATTTTCAGTAGGGCTTAGTAGATTGTCCACACAGTCCCTGATCTGTACTGGACCTTTGTTTTTCTGCCCCTGATAACCTCTCCTCATCTCCTTTCTGGGACCCTCATATGAGGCTGCCACTAGCTCCAACTCTGGGTCAGTACTGCCCAGTTAAGATGATCCTGGGAATCAACATAAGGTCAGTCATGGTCCTGCCCTTGCTTTAATTTTAGTAACAAGCTGTGATTTCCTTCACTTCATTCTCACAGTATTCGTTTCTTTATCCAGTTCACATATCCTGAGCACCCGTTCTCTAGCAAATCCTTTGTTAGGTGCTAGTTACAGAGAGCACTGAGTGGGCAGGCTCTGTCTCTCAGAGGTCTCTGCTTACTACAGAGGTCTCTGCTTACTACAGAGGTTCTCAGCCCTGGCTTTACTTTAGAAATCGTGGGAACTTTTTGGCTGGGTGCAGTGGCATATGCCTGTATTCCCAGCGGCTTGGGAGGCTGAGGCAGGAGGATTACAAGTTCAAGCTGGCTTCAGCAATTTAGCAAGGCCTGAAGGAAAGACCCAGTATAAAAAAAAAAAAAAAAAAAAAAAAAAAAAAAGGCTGGGGATGTGGCTCAGTGGTCCCTGGTACTAAGGGGAAAAAAAAAAAATCTTGGATTCTTTAAAAGAAACATCACTGCTCAGCCTCCACTCCAGACCAATGGAAACAGAGTTTCTAGGAGAAAGACCTGAACATCCAAATTAAAATAGAATTCCCAGGAGACACCTGTGCTTCCTGGTATAATGCTTTCTAACTGAGAAATATACTTCCTTTTGCATTTAGCTTCATAAAAGGTAAGCCTGAGATTCTTCTTAATAATCGGCCCTGGATTCTCCAGGACTAGGGCTCAGCTTCCCTGCTCACTCTCCACCCTGTGCCTTGGGGACATGACCTTCCCCCAAACCCCTTCTGCCCTGCAGATGATCTGCTACAATGATTTAATCCTGCTGAGAGTTTCCATTACTGAGTTCTGCCACCTTCACTGGGACACATCAAAGGTTGTTATTACTCATCTATGGCTACATTCCCTGCTAGAATGTAAATTCCAAGAAGCACAAACTCCATGCATTTATTCACCTATATTGAGCACATAACAAGTGCTCACTGGAATTTTTTGAAACATTAAACAAACAAATGAGCTAAGCTTTCAGCCAGATCCTTATCTCCTATCACATAATTTTTGTAACCGTATTGGAGTCTTTCTCTTACTCCACATCTTATTTTTCCTAGATTCTGTACTCATATATCCCAAATAAAATGTTTAAATTAAAGCATTTGGAAGAGGACAGAGTTTATTTTGACGTTTTTTTCAGATGGGTACCATGGGTTGTACACAGGGCTCTGAATCCTGTTGGCACAGGGAGCTTTGGGTTCTGATTTAATTTTGCATTGATATCCCTGGGACTTTCAGATGACCTTTCTCTCTCTGGGTGTTTGGTACTGTCTTAGGGTTTGGAACATCTCGAGGTCCTTGCTTGTACCATTCTGTTCTAGCCCATATAAAGCATTGTTTCTATACACTCTCCAATACAGGTTTATGCAGTCTTTCTTTGAGCACCCCCAGGTACAGGGACATCCTCACCACCCAACCGAGCTCACAGGCCATCGTTGGATAGCTTGGCCAAACTTTGCTCTAAAGGATTTATATTTTTCATCCGCCAGGTTTGGCTCTGACAGGCGGGATCCCACTAGCAAGTGCTCTTTCCCTTTCCTCATGCAAGTCTCTTCTCAACACTGCACTTCTTTATAACCTAAGTCAGGTCCTGCCAGTCGATTGCTCCCTGTACCATTCTGCAAAAGCCAAGTCCTCTGAGATCAGAAAGGATGTGCCAGTCACCGTACTGATGCTTTTCAGCACACTTTTCCCTTGCTCCTGTCGCTGCACTGGCTTCTTTGCTGTTTCCCAATATGTCAGGCATGTTCCTGCCCAGGGCCTTATTCCACCTATTCCCTCTGCCTAGAATGGTTGTTCCCCAGAAATTCACGTGAGGCACTCTCTGACCTCCCTGGAGCCTTTGCTCAAGTCTCACCCTCTCAGCCAGGCTGCTCTGTTTCTCTGTTTATGCTTCGCCCTGTGGCCCCACGCACCCCAGCTCCTGATCCCCCTGTCTTGGCTTTGGCTTGGGTTCCCAGCAGGCAGAAGCCCAGATACTTTCTGGAGGATTGTGGCCTCAGGAAGCAGGGATGAGGGAGGAGGTGGAGCAGGCAGGAGGGAAGGCCCATATAATGCAGTCTTAAATTGGCTCCCTCAACTGGTGACCGGCTGTTGGGTCCCACAGAAGCATCTGAGAAGTCATAGGAAATGCATTTTAGAGTCATGGGGGTGGGGACGAGTTCTCTTCTTTGGCTCTTTTCTCTCAAAGGCTAATGGTTTGCCCCAGGGGAACCGAAGTTCCCTGAACTTTGGGTTGTGAGAGGATTAACTGAATAAATAAGTACAGAAGAGGGTCTGAAAACAAGAGTTGTGTCCTTAATCTGACTTCCTTGGGGAAAAAGCTGCTATTTTTGATGTTTCTTGCAGTCCTGTTCCCTTTGTGTGTGTTTCTGGGGGACCAGCACTCTGACTTCCTTTTCCAGGAATTACCTTTCTCTGAGGACTGTAGTCTGGAGGGTTTTAAGGAGCTGGCATCTCCCCAGACTTCCAATCAAGGGACACATGGCTCAAAAGAGGCGATCGGAATTTCAAATGAGGAGAAAAGTGATAAAAAGCCCTGAAAACAGATGGAGCACATTAATTCCAGTGGTGGCCCCCTGGCACAACTGTAAAACGGTTCCTGTTATTCACATTCCCAGCAGGGTCAAATTTTGTACTTTACTGAGCCTTCTTTTGAAAAAAAAATTTTTTTTAATTCAATGAATTCCCCCATACTTTCCCAATATATTCCCTTTCATGGTTAGATTAGCTGTTCTTTGTGTGTCTTAACCTACCCTGGTCCATGTGGTCAGCTCTGTTGATGAAGCCCAGACCTGGGCCCATCTGCCTCCTCCCTTGATTTTCAACTTCTCCCTCCTTCTTCCATCCCACTTCCCCATTCAGATAGTGCCTTTTCTACATCCTTTCAAAACCAAGAGCTGTCCACGTTCTTTGTGTCCACACTTTTACCTCCCATCGATTCTACAGGCTGATTTCCACCTCCGTGACCCTACAGAAACGGACCTCACTCAGGTCACTAGCAGCCATGTTAGCTCCGTACTATGCACACTTTTTTTCTTTTTCTTTTTCTGCAGCGCTGAGGATGGAACCCAGGGCTTGGTGCCTGCTGGGTAAGAGTTCTCCCACCGGGCTATATCCCCAATCTCAAAATATATTTGGAAACACCTTGTTTTTCTTGACCTCCCAAAGGTCAACAATATTGATCAACTGCAAATACTCTTGTTTATAAGTTTCAATGCCTTTGCCTAATTCCTGCCTGTTGCTGCTTTAGGGCCCCATCCCAAGTCTGCTTCTGCTTGCTCCTCCCATTTGTCCATGTGATCTCATGAATGCTGAGGGTTTACTTACTATTTATATGCTGATGACTGACTGGAGTCAATGTCTCTAGGCCTGAACTTTTTTGTTCTGGGTTTCTTACCCTGTGGTTTTCTTACTTGACATCTCCAATTGACTGTTTGACAGGCACTTACCAGTCAACATGTCCAAACTGGTTGAAAAATGTGTTTTCTTCTCTGGTGGACCATAAAATGTATCGTTTTAGCCATTTTTAAGTGTACAGTTCAGTGGTATGAAGTCTATTCATTCTATTGTGTATCTATCGCTAGAAGTTTTTAATCATCCAAAACTGAACTGTTCCCATCAAAACTTGCTCGTGGCTATTGTCTGACTGTGGTTTGAGTTTGTCCCCTACGGATTCCTGTGTTAGAATCTTGGTCCTCAGTCTGGCACGGTTTATACGTTATAGTTTATTATGTTATAGTCATAGAAAACAGACTGATGCACTCCCCATCCGTCTTTACCCACTAGCAGCCCCATAGCGATCACCAAATTTTCTGTGTCTATTACTTTGACTACTTGAATTAGTTAACGTTAATATATGTACTCATTTCTTTTATTCCCCTCATATTTATTTCAAAGCAATTAGTTCACTTTTCCAGTGGCATGGTAGCCACAATATTTGCCCCTTGTTTGGCCTATTTCACTTAGGATAATATTTTCAAGGTTCATCATTGTTAAAGAATTCCCTTCCTTTTAAGGGCTGATCAATATTTCATTATATGTATATACATTTTGTTTATCCACTTATTTATTGAAGGACTTCAAGCTTTTTTTCTAACTTTTGGCTAGTGTAAATAATGATGCAATGATAATTGGTGTAGAGCTGTCTGTCTGAATCCCTACTTTCAATTTTTTTTTTTTTTTTGGTGATTCTGTTTGCTAAAAATGGGGCATTTCGGTAAGACAACCACACTTCCCAGTCTTTGCAGACATGCTTTGTGCTGGGGAAATTTTTGACTAGTTGGGCATGCTAGAGTAAAAACTTTATGTCTGCTTAGTTCTTTTTTGAGCCTGCGTTTTGCCTAAACCTGTGGCTTTTAAAATCCTCCATTTGCAAAATTGCTTTTGAATATTTGTGTTTCCCAGAGTTTCACCCCAGCTTCTCCTCTGGGTCCTAGATGATGCATTTTATTTCTCCCCCTGTAATGACTTGCCCACAGGGTCTGTGGGTGTGTAGTCTTTCTGTAGCTCTCCAGAATGGAGCTCCTGCAAGAGACCCCAGGCAAGTCAGAGATGGAGTAGTCCCCAGACAGGTGAGAACATGCGGATAAGGTTTATTCTGCTTCCTCTGTTCCAAGGGAGGGACTTGGGAACTTGGCTGCTGCCTCTTCCACACTGAGACTGTGCTTCAGTAGGGAGGGCAAGGGTCAAGGGTAAGAAAAACCCCATTGACATTTCCTATTGCAACTGTGGGTTTTTGTTTTTTGTTTTTGATTGGATACCAACTTGGTTGCTGTAGACCTTTGACTGTATTCCTGAGCTCCCATAAGGTTATTTTAGCCACTTTATGGCTGTTTTTGAGTGCTTCTGTGGGGGACAAGGACGAAGAGCTTCCTAGTCTGCCATTTTGCTGCAACCTGTGTAGGGACACTCCCTGTTCTTCCCTTCCCATATGCCTGCTTCTACCCAGGCCTGAAACTCTGCCTCTTCCCAAATGCCGTTCCATCTGTTCCTCTTTTCTCTTTGCCAGGCTAATTTCAACTGCATCTTGAGTTTCCAGCCCACGCTGTTTCCTCTCCATTTCATTCATGCAAGAACAGAATCTGTGCTTCTGCTAATCCTCGAGTTACTCCCTTTGCTTCCCCTTTCGTAGATCCCTCCCTGCTACCAATGGTGAGTCTTTATGATTCTGCAGGTCTGTTCAGGCGAAGCAGATATTTACAGCCTTGGGATATTAGAGTTGGAAGAATCATTAGAGACTCAATTATATTGTTGCATGGATGACAATATGCAGTCAGAATGTAGAAATGACTTATTCCAAAACACAAGGTGGTGTGGACAAGGAGTCCACTCCTCACCAGCTTTAGTCCAGAACTCTGTCCCGGGATTCTTCCTGCTCTGCTGGGAAGATGTTTTCAATTCCAGGATGTCTTACCTGCCTCCATTAAGGACTCTTATACTAGGGAAATTCTTCCTGGCTCACGGGCTTGGCCCTTTGTCTTTGCAAAGACTCCTCTGGGTTGGTTTTTTTCTTTGCACACATTGCCACATGCCACATGATGAACTTGTTAGATGTACCCTACATACTATAAATAAATGCCTCAGGAATGTTCCAGGGTTCCTACCCTTTGCTACTGGAGTGTTTGCACTCTGGCCTTGGGTTTCATACCAGGAGGAGACCTATAGGCACTGAACTGTGGTTCCAGAGACTGCAATCCTTCGTAAAGGATCAGTAAGAAGTACAGCCCTGATGGCTTCCCCCAAAACCATCAGAACTCTTCCTGGGATCAGGAGCCCTGAGAACCCAGAAGTCTGATAACGAAGGATGTTTTCCAGGATAGTAACTCCATAGACTATTGTCTCTGCAATAGTCTGCAAGACAAATTAGAGATCTAGGACATTTTCTCACAGAGGAGGAACTGAAGCCTAGTGATATTAAGAACTCAGCCCATACTATGCAGCATGGGGTAGGAGAAGATTATGAGATATTGGGAAAGGGAATGCCTGACTGCTGTTTCTGCTTCTTGCCAGCTCTTACCTTAGGCAAGTCAAAGGAGCTCCTTAAATCTCATTTTCCTTATCATCAGAATGGGACTAATACTTCCTGTCCTGGAGGGCTTTTGTGGGGAATGAGTAATGTACAGTACTGTCTGGGGTAATGCCTGCTGCAGCACACAGGCTTACCAAGTGTTTATGTTCTTCTTTCTTCCTCTTTCCCTTTTAATTTGCAGATTCCCCCTTGAGCCCTGACAGACTCTTCCTCTCTGTGATTTCAGTCAAGCTCTGTTGATAAATGCTTCAGGGGAAAAAATGAAAGGCAAGGATGAATTTCCTAGCCCAAGATTTAGAACCAGTTTATTTATTTATTTATTTTTTAAAGAGAGAGAGGGACAATGAGATAGAAAGGGAGAATTAATTTTATTTAGTTTTTCATGTGGCCTTGGTTGCTCTGCCACTTTGTTATGTGTGTGGTGCTGGCGTTTGAACCTGTGTCCTTGCACATACCAGGCAAGCGCAGTAACCGCTGAGCCACTGCTCCAGCCCCAGAACCAGCTTATTTTAATACATGCAGAGTCACTTCTTTTCTTCCCCTTCAATTTATTTCAAAGCCATGACTTGGTTTTTCCAGAAGCATGGTGGCCATTCTCCATTCTTCAAAGATAGCTATTTAAAAAATTTCCTCAAACAGAAAACACCAGTGAATTCTGGGCTCCATTCCTACTGGCTGGAATAGCCCAGAAGGAATTTACTTCTTTTCCAAGTCCCATTCTGGTTCTCTGCAGGACTCCCAGCTAAGGAATTTCCTCTGGAGTCATTTCTGGCATTGCTTGGGTACTGCCGCAAAATAAAATGTGCCTTTCCTATGACTGCTCAGTGACCGAGTCTTGGGAAGGTGGGGCAGGAATCTCACTGGGCTGAGAGTCAGGCAGCCTGCATTCCAGCCCTGACTTAGCCATCACCTAGGCTGCTGGCCTTGGCTAACTGAATCCTCCTCCTCTCTTAAATCCCAGTTTCCCCATCTGTGAAAAAGTAAGCTAAGACAATCAGAAGGGTCCCTGACAGCTTTGACTTTGCTCACAAACTGCTGTTTAGCTTTCTATGTCCTTGGGCATTTCTGTTGGTACTTTCCCACTGATCCTTCCAATGGATTATCCAATTGTTAGTCCAGGCGTTCAGTCTGCCTAGGTCTGTTTGGACCTCCTCTTCCTCCTCCTTCCTCCTCCTCCTTTTCCTCCTCCACATCTTCCTCCTCCTCCTCTTCCTCCTTATCCTCTCATCCTCTCATCCTCTCCCTCCACTCTTTGTTCTGGGGATTGAACCTAGGAGCATTCTGCCTCTGAGCTACATCCTGAACTCTTTTTTAAATTTTTATTTTGAGACAGGTTCTCACTAAGTTGCCCAGGTTGCCCACAAACTTGCAATCCTCCTTTCTCAGCCTCCTGACTAGCTGGGATTATAGACATGCACCACTGGGCCTGGTCAGAGTTCGTCCTTCTTATCTGAAACATTCATAACATCTTCCTTTTCTTTCCTATCCAGAAGCAAACTTTTACCAATCTTATTCTCTCGCTTGTCTCTAAATATACTTGAGTTTTTAAAGGCTGTTACCTTGAAAGGTGTGGCCTAATACAAGGACTTGAGAGATAATGATGGAATTTCATTGTGTCGTATCCTCCCATTTCTAAAACAAGCCCAGTAATTCTTCATTTCCTCTTAATAGGGTCATAGTGATATTTTGAGATATAATAAGACACATGCCCTATTTTCAAAATTCATTCAGTGAGCAAATGTTCATTGAGTGCATGTTACATATCAGGCATTGTTCTAGGCACTGGGAATATTAGAGAGAACAGACTAACTTGCTGCCAATGTGGCTGGTACAGCAACTAGACAATGAACAATGTAAGCTGTGTGGTATATTAGGTGGTGCTAAGACTAGGGAGAAGAATAAAGTAGACAAGAGGGATAGAGTTACAGTTTTAGACTGGGTAGCCCGGGAGAGTCTTTTTAAAAAGATGAAGGAACTAAGCAAGGGCAATAACATGCGCAAAGGTCCCGAGGTAGAAACAGCCTGAAATCATCAACTGTAATGTGACTGAAGCACATTAGTAGAACCGGAAGTGAGGATAAGACCATATGAACCATAGGTCACGGACCTAGGTCATTGTCAGGACATTGGTTTTTGATCCAAATTAGCAGGAAGTCATGGTAGGAGTTGAGCAGAAAGTAGTGTTATCTAACTTACTGTCACTATTTTAATAGGATGTCAATGGATAGAATGAAAGAGAAAAGATGAGCTAGGAAGCTCCTGTGGTAATTCAGTCAAGAGGCGCTTGTGGCCTGTTCAGGGCCTGGTTTGTACTTTGGTGGTAGCTACTGTGGTTGAGTTTGGATGTATTTTACAGGTAGAGCAGAGAAGATGCTCTGATAACTCAGACAAAGAAAGGAGAAAGAGGCCCCAGAACTTTTGGCCTAGGCAGCTGGAAGAATGTAGATGGCACTTCCTGAGATAGGAAGGCTGTGAGGAACAAATCTGGGGAGCTCAGCTGTAGATGTGTGAAGTTTTGGGTGCTCTGTAGATATTCTCTTTGGCAACAATGCAAGAAATGCCAAGGTAGCAGTCGAGATAAAATTAGAGGCATCAGCATTTAGGTGATGCTGAATGCCATGAGACTAGGTGACAGTGTAATGGGAAAAGGAGCCTAAGGACTGAATCTTGGGGCTGTCCCTATATAAAGGTTGAAAGGTTAGGAGAAATCAACAGGGAGACTGTGGAAACCGAGGTGCAGAGCGCACATGTGATTGAGCTTTCTGAGCCTTGGCAGTGGAGCTGGGACTGAGCCCAGGTCTGCATGGGGAGAATTCAGAGCTCTTTTCATTGGCCCCAGGCACCTGTCCTGGCACAGCACCACTCTACTTCTTGTGCTAGAATCTGCTGATGTTCCTTGTGTGGGATGTATTGTTTGCAACAAGTCTGAGCAGGACATGGATTTTTATTTCTGGGCTTTTTTTTTTTTTTTTTTTTTTTTTTTTGGTGTGTGTCTGTGTGTGTTTAAAGTATTTCATGATTTTGAAATGCACTAAAATAAAAAGACTTGGTGGGAGGCCTTGGCTGTCAACACGGACTTGTGTGTTAGACACACAAACTCAGACCAAAGAGAGATGTTGTCAGAGTTGTTTAAAAGAAGGATTCCGTTGTCTTGGATCCCATTGGCAAGCCTTGACCACTTGTGGGCATTAATGGTCATGGATTAAATAAGCCACATGGTTCTAGGAGACAGACAAGATGGAATAATGTCACAGGACAAACAGCCCAAGGGAAGATGAGCATTCTCCCTTTTACAGTATGTCAGCGTCTTCTGAGATGTTGGGTCTGGACTGAAGCTACCCTGTGTCCTTCACATTCCCAGAGTTTGCTCTGGTTGGTGCTGGATGGTTAGTATGGACTGGTTTTTTATAACCTCCATATTAGTCGGCTTCACATTACACAACAAAACACCTGACACAAGCTACTTAAGAAGTAAAGAGAGATTTATGTTGACTGGCTGCTGTGGAGGTTCAAGGGCACGGTGACCGCATTAGCTCATTCTGGTAAGGGCAGTGGATGGCAAAGGTGAGGGACATGTATCAGATTGAGCTCTCCTATCTCAAACCAGGAAACAGAGAGAGATGGAGGTGACGGATGAGATCCCATACCCTCTCTTGAGTGAAGGCCTCAGTGACCTCAGGGTCTCCTACTTAGCCGTGCTTCCTGGAGGAGCCCTCTCCCAACAGTGTGCTGTTCTCAGGACCACACCCTTAGCATGTGGCCCTTGAGGAAACGCTACCCATATTCATACCATAGCAACTTTGTAGAGGCCCCTGCTGGGGTTAGCAGATGTTGGTGGGGGAGACATTTCCTGACCATATTGATTTGTTTATCTTTCAGCTTTCATGCCCTGGGCACTGCCCTGGATTGAAACACCTTCCCTTTGTCTTCACACTGCTTTGTCTTAATAGGCCTTCCTCAGCAGGGACTCCCTTGATGCCTGTCTGATCTGCCTTGATGTTGAAATTGCCCTGGCTCTTGTTCCTTGCGATCAGAAGCTCAGTGCTTGGAATTGAGCCTGTGTTTTTGCATCCAAATAACATTTTCTTGATCTTTTTTGGGAAAAAAAAAAAAAAAAACAACAACGAGGCCAATGCATACCAGATGCAGGACAGCATTGCGAAGGCCCTATTTGTCTTCTCCGCTCAAGTTCAGAGCACCCTGTGCTTCCTTTCTCGAGACCTGCAGGTCACAGAAAGTCCAGGGATCTGGAAAACCATGATTTCTTTGGGGTTTCATTCCTTGCTGTTTCCCCTCTCTTGTCCAAATTCGCCCTGAAGTGTTAGCAGAGGTTGGGAATCTGTTAACAGATTCTTTAGGTTCGGCCCTCAGTCTTCAGAGCCCCCAGAGCTGATTCTCTGCATAGGCCGTCCCTGCTTCAGGACCGCTGGGCCTCTCGCCAGATGTTCTGCAGACATCTCGAGTCTCGCTGAGCTCACTCTTCACATTAATGCCTCATTTGAAAAGGAAGGCTGATCACATCTCTCCTTGATTCCCAAATCTCCAATGTCTCCCCATTCTCAAAACCAAGCAGAGCATCCAGGACCTCTCCTGACACCACACTTACAGATCTCCCCAAATGGCATCATGTTCTTTCCCCCAACATATCTCTCTCCAGGGATTCTGTGTCACTTGGTTTCTCCCAAAGAGCCAGGGTCCTTTCATATCCCTGTTTTCTTATATGCTATTCCGCAGTTCCTAGAATGCTTTCTCCCTTGTATAGTTTATTGCTGTGAAGTAAAATAACACTGTTCTTTCCTGATATGTCTTAGCAAGGGTGTTACTAGTGACAGTCACAAAAAATGTCAGGATCATGGACCAGAATACCAGGAAAATTATCCCATCTCCTTCTCTTACCAGCTGAGTAATCTCTGTCAAAGACCCAAGTTTGGAAATAGAGACTCCCGCCGTTTTTTCAGGGGCCACATTCTGGTAGGATACCCCGGAACAATGGCTCTTAGCTGAGATGCAGATCAGAATCACCTTGAGATCTTTTAGAAACCCCATTGGTCAGGCCTTCATGAGAACCCTTACATCTCAGTCTCTACGAGGTGGGGCCTAGTCATGGGTATTTCCTAAATTCCCCAGGTGATTTCTGAGTGCGGCCTTTTGTGAGAAATACTGGTATAGGAGTTCTGGGCTTGGGCTTCCAAGTTCATCAGAAGCTGGCTTTGAATTCTGGTTCCTTTGTCTCCTAGCCCAGAGATCTTGGGTCACATTTTTTTTAAGACCCTATTGTGTTTAGAATAGTTTTCAGATTTACAAAAAGTAGTGAAGATGGTATAGAAGACTCCATTCACCCCATGCCAGTTTTACCCATTATTAACATCTCACATTAGTATAGTGCGTCTGTCACCACGAAACAATACCGATATGTCATTAGTGCCGTTCTCCTCCGTGGAGTTACTGTCTTCCTCCTTTTCATTCTGTACTCTTTGGAAGAAAGTCACTATGTGCTGCCAGCACTTCAGGGATGGGGAGTTATGCTACTTCTCCTCGAGGAAACAGCATCTATATGAATTACTCGCCGTTCGTCTCCTTGTCTGTTTCTGCAATTCATGTATTTGTTCAATTGCTTATAAGCATGTCCTGGTGGATATGCAGTTTATACTTTGGGCTATTGCACAATACTACTTTATTTGCTTTGTTGCTTAAATTATTTCAGTTTTGGCTGTTGGGGCTCTTTCTGTTGGCTCCTATGTCCTTTTGACGTATCCTACTATTGAGGAGTTCTTTTTTTATTTTTTTTTTATTTTTTTGTGAATCCAGGGCTCTTAACCATTGAGCCACATCCCTAACCCTTTTTCATTTTTTATTTTGAGACAAGATTTCATTAAATTGCTGAGGCTCGTTTTGAACTTGCTATCTTTGTGCCTCAGCCTCCTGAGCCACTGGGATCGTAGGTGTTCGCCCCTGCACCTGGCCATAGAGGAGTTTTCTGAGCACTTTTTTACTTTTTGGCTTATGAAATGCTCCATATGCCTCTCGCATCTCTCCTGCCCCCGTCCTAGGACCAACCATTTCTTTAACGGGCCCTTGTTGTGTTTATGGAGAATGACGTTAGAAACCAAGATATGAGCACCGTGGTGCTCGCTGCTGCTGGGATGTCATTGCTTCTGGGTTGGGACACCTTTGTAACTTAACTGTTTGCTCAGCTGTAAAATGGGGATAATGATAGTAATTTCATCACAGGCTGTTGTCAGGGTTAAATTACAGAATGCGTGTAAGAGCTTAGTGCTTTGTCAACAAGAAAATAAATGCTCAGAAAACATTAGTGATTATACTTTCCCATAGAATGTTTTTATGCTTACCTAAGTTTCTATTTTCTCAGGAGTTTTTATTTTTCCTATCTGTGAAGTTATCTGATTAAACAATCTTAGGGGAGGGCAAAGACTTTTCTGCAAGTTTCTAGATGGAAAAATTAAATGGATAAGGGAGTCAACCTACATTTCAGTAGACCCTATAAGTCTCTTGATTTCAAGACCCATTCTAGACCAAAACTGGCTGTGCACCTCTGCCATATGAGTGACTGAGATTTTGCTTCCCTGACTCTTATCTGCTTCTTATTCGAAGTGTTACCTCTTTGTTAGAGCTGCTTTTTCTTTGAGTTATGGTCCCTGTGAATGGGATTCGTTCATGGCAGAAAGAAAGCACATGCTCCAACCCAGAGCAGGTCAATCTAGACATGGTGCCACATTTGCTGAATCAAGCATTGAATACATGACCAGAAAAACTTTCTTTTTTTCCTAATCAGAGGGTGGGTAGCATTCAAGAAATAAAATTTGGGGGCTGAAACATTGTATATTTTGGTAATTTATGGGAATGATACTACAGGGTGTTTAAAGAGTGAACCCAAAAAACCTAAGTTATGCTTTTGTGTCTATGACATGACTTTCCCATCATAGTCTCCCTCTCTTTCTCTCACTGTCTTCATGGAACAGTGATCCTAATCAAATAAAGCAAAATTTTGAAACATGAAAACAACTCACCAGAATCATCAGTGCATGAAAAAACACACAAGCCAAACAGGAATCTTTGACTCAATGCAGATGTTTATTGGAACAACTGTGTAGTTTCCCATAAGAACAACAGCTTCTGTTGCTAATGAAATCCAGGTGTGATCATTATGGCTAATAACAGCACTCCTGGTATGAAATCACAGCTTTAGTTATACACACTATATCCATGGGAGGTGGATTTTGGTTGCATAGAAGAATTTTGATTTTCTTTTTGGTACCAGGAATTGAACCCAGGGGTGCTTTACCACTGAACCACATCCCTAGTCCTTTTTATTTTTCACTTTGAGACATGGTTTCACTAAGTTTCTTAGGGCCTCACCAAGAGGCTAGCTTTGAACTTGCAATCCTCCTTCCTCAGCCTCCCAAGTTGCTGGGACTTTTGTGCCCGAAGACAGACCTTTTTTAATAGCAGCTTATTTTAAAGTTGGAATGAACTGAATTTGGAGGTAGTGAGTTTCTCATCATGACAAATGTTCAGGAAGGAGGTCACAGAGTTGGGGCAGCCCTAGCAGACACTCCTGCCCTCTGCTGCTGTGGCTCTGTGGGACATTTGGGTTTGTTGGACCTTAGCAGCACAGCAAGAGCCACACATTTAATAGATGAGCGTAGGTCAAGAGGAAGCCAAGCTTCCACTGCACCTTTAGACATTTTCTCTGAATAAGAAAGAAGTTGCAATTGGAATGGACAAGATAAACTGGGTCCAGTCAGAAATCAGTGTCTGCACACAAATTCTCAGGCTCAGTTCCATTTAGTCTGCTGACTCTAAAGTTTCTTTTAGATATTGGTTCTCCTGGCACAACAATGGTCTCCTGAATGTGTCATTTTGATGGGAGGTGTTTTCGTAAGCTGAGGCAAGTTTGAGCCAACACTTAACTCTTGTTCTCTCTCCTGTCTGACCTGTTGAGATGCCCATCCTTCTCAAGCCATCTCTTCCTGGAATCTTTTCTGGTATTCTTCTCCAACACTTCCATACCAGTTGGCTTTTCTTCTACCTTCATGGCTCTCCAAAACTTCGCACTCCGTGGGGTACATTCCTGTGCGCAGCAGTCACTAATCTGTGTCGCGTTTCTTGGTGTGAGCTCCTGGAAGGCATGAATCATCCGCTCATCTCAGTAGCTCCTGTGGCGGTCAGCACATAATGAAGGCTGGGGAATGCCCAGGCAGTGTGGTGAAGGGAGAAGGTACAGTGTGTTGGGAAGCCTTGGGGTGATTTCAACACTCCGTATCAGGATTCTTCCTTGGGGTTTAAAATAGAGTCCAAGTTTGCCTGATTAATATCTGATGAAGTTGAGCCCCTGTCATCTTCCCTTTGCAGAATAAAGAACAGGATGCCCAGACGTAGGAGGAATTGCTCAAAGGGCCAGTGGCAGGCTATGCATCACTGTCCCTGAATGTTTGGCTGCGGTCTTAACGACTACAAGTACTTGCTCATTTCCCATTGTCTTCCTCTTTCAGCAAGAGTTCCAGAATGATGCTAGCAGCTATAGTGCAGGTCAAGAGCTAAAATTCCCCACTGAGGGGCTGGAGCGGTGGCTGGGTGGTTACAGCGCTTGCCTGGCATGTGCGAGGACTCGGGTTCAAACCCCAGCATCATGTATACAACCAAGTTTTGGAGCAACAAAATCCACATGAAAAAAATAGAATTGATTCTCTCTCTCTCTGTCTGCCCAACTATCTCTGTCTCTTAAAAAAAAAAATAGAATAAAATTTCCCATTGAGAGAAATTCCGAAGAAACAGAAGATGGGACTCAGGGCTTCTGATCCCTGAAAAGCTTGCATCTTAGAGCTCTGGAGTTGATGGGGTCTCTACAAACTCTCCAAGAGAGGAAGTGGGCCTTGGTTGAGGGAGGAGTAATGCTTGGGAAACATTTATGATATTGCAAGGCTAGGGAGTTCAAGGTGAGGCACAGGGTGAGGAATCAGGGAAAGGCTGCCTGGGGCCATCTGTGGACGTGGAGAGCAAGCGTGCAGGAGACTGAGATCTACCCGCCAGCACTGCCTGCTGCAGCCTGGTTCTAGGGAAGGCAAGGAGGCTAGGGCTCAGAGCAGGTGCTCTTCTTAGGACTAAGGAAAGATCCCTTGGCTGTAGTTTGCCTGGTCCATGTCTTTGGGAAGCAGGGTACAGTGGGTGGTGGTGGGGATTGTGGGAGAAGCAGCAGCATTTTGTCTCCATCAGAACTCTTTTAAACTTAATAAGAATTTTGCCTTTGGGTTTCTTTGGCTTTAACTCATCAAGGAAAACAGGACTTCATTGTCTCCTGGATTGCCACACCTCGGAGGGGAAAGGACTTGCATAGGGTCACAGGATGAGCTGGGAGGGGGCAAAGCTGGTTCTAACACCAGATACATGACTACCCAGTCCACCATCTGCAGTCTCTCCTGGACCTAGTTTCTCTGTCACTCTCACAATTTGGTATCTAGCTCAAGGGCATAACTACCTTGCTTGCGACATTTCAGAGGACCAAGACTCTTGTCTGGTTTACCTTTTAATGGGGGTGGGGGACAAGTAGGTTTGGGGTTGGGAGAGTTGCATGTGACAAAGAAGCACAGAACATTAGAGTGCAGATGAATGAGATGGTCACAGGTGGGAGGACGGGCAAGTCGCTAATCAGACCTGAGACCCAGCCAGGCTTTACGAGGGGGCTTCATTTGCCTGTAGACAATTAATCTAAGTCACATCCATTGAACACTTAGTTTAGTCTATACACTGTGTTAAGTGCTATGTGCAAATTAATTAATTTCACCATCATCAGACTTTTATGAGGTAGGTAAGATGTGCCACTTGTGTCTTATGGATGAAGACACAGGGTTGGGGTGAAGTCAGCTGCCCAGCATCCCAAAGCTTGTAAGTGAAAGAGCCTGGATTTGGCCTTGAGTTTTGCCCCCTTGGCTACTTTGCTTCTTTATGCTCCCACTCCTGCTCTTTAACAGGTGGCTGAATGAGGGGGTGAAGGGTGAGGGGCCAGGGAGAATTGGCTGCTTGCATTAGATAACTATCTTCTGCTGCAGACTGACCACAAGAGGTGGTGCTGGCGAGAGCTGAACTCAATTGCTCACCCCCGTGACCCTCTGGATCCAGTCCTTGTTGTGGTAGGTGTTGGAATACACTCCGTAGCGGTTCTTCTTTCCACAGTCCTCGCCCCAGGACACTGTGCCCACCAGGTACCACTGGCCTCTTTCTCTATCCAGGGTCACCATGGGGCCTCCAGAGTCACCGGCACAGGCATCCTTCCCCCCTAGATATAAAGGAGATGCAGATTAAAGTAATATGCCTCTTTCCCCAGCCCAATCCAAGGAGGCATCCTTCTCCACATATCTGACTTGTACTTCAGAGCATTTGGCACTAGAGGGCGCAGCAGACCATGTGACCCAAACCTGGGTTCTTAGGTCTCAGCTCAAAATGAATTTAGAAAGTGCTGGTTCAAAGAAGAAATAATGGAAATCCCTTAGCACACTTCTCTGTTGCAACAGAATCTCTCCCCACATGATATGAGCCTCCTCCCCCAAGAACTGGCAGCTTACAAGGATGGGAGGGCTCCAGCCCTTTGCTGCTGGCTGCCAGCGCCCATGTTGTATGCCAGCTTAACTCACCTTCCTTCTCCCCAGCACAGATCATGTCCTTGGTCACTTTCTTCTTCAGTGGGGCATAGGCCTCCTGGCAGGTGTGGTGGTCAACAATCGGGATTTCAATCTGGAACACAAGGCTATTGTTGGTCCCCACTATCCACAGGATCCACTGCCATTCTGATACCCCTGGAGCTGGTCTGGATCTGCCTTAGACTTGGTCTCATACACTGCACTGTGTACTGGTGAAGGAACAATTGAATGGAGAACCGATAGCTGATGTTTTGGTCCAGTCTCAGCTATGAATTTGCTATGTGACCTTGGACAAGTAACTTGCCCTCCCTGGAGCTTACTCCTCTCATCTGTAAAGTGGAGATAATAATACTTGCCTAGCACATGCGTTGATGTAAATATGACTCTATATACAAAAACCATGTCCATGTTCTTTCCCCGACCTTACTGTGGGACCTGGGTCAGTAACTTAATCACCGCTTGTCAGATCTGCAAGGCTATTTCCTATCCCCAAAGTGGGAGCCACGGTATTTGCCATACTAATCACATGGAATTATACAGAGGAAATTAATGAGCAGGTACTTTGTAAAGTACAAACTCTGTAACTACTAGGTACTTTAGGGGTCATCGTGGCTTGCTTTGCAGCAAACTTTCACTTATGTTGTTCTCCCTCACTGCAGGATGAGCTTCTGGACACTGCATCTGTATCTTGTCCGTTTCTCTCTTATATTACTTGGAAAATTGTGAGATATTCAGTAATGTTTTTTAAATCTGGGATAATTAATTGATACCTAAAAATATAATATGATCATTATGATTCTTGATTCATCATGGGAATATACACTGAAAAATATCTGAATTAAAAGGGGAAACATATGAGTGCTATTCAGCCAAGCCAAGAACTGAATGGCCCATGTGCCTGAACATGCACCTTCTGCTGGTCCTTGTTAGGAGGGAGCCAGAGGCTGTTCAGGTTCATCTTGGGCCAGGGCTTTGCCTGGTTAAGTGGGAAGAGGAAAGCACATTGTGAGGACAAGCCCATGGTAAGCTAACGAGTACCTGATTAACCTCTCCTCATTATTCAGGTATCACTTGAGTGAGGAAGGCCTCCTCAACTACCAAATGAGATCAGACCCCTGCTACACATTCCAGAGTCACTGCACTTCTCCATCGTCACCTTTATCACACCCACAACCTCTATAGGTCCAAGGAGGCTGGGAACCAGATATGTCCTTTAACCCACTGCCCCAGAACACCTAACAGCTACCATATAGGAGACTCTAAATAAACACCTGCTGGTTCATGAATGAAGGAATGAGTGGTTGTTACAGGTACAGAATTTGAAAGTAAGTTAAAGTAACGTATGCTGAAGGAGTTAGAAGCCAGCTGTGTCACAGCGGTTAGTGACGTCAGAGGCAGGCAGTTCTTGGAGGTCTAGTGTTGCCCTTTAACTTTGCAGTTTTGAGATTGTACACATTGTTAAAGAAGTAAAATAGCTTTTCTCAGATAATCCAATAATTAGTAGGAGCCAGGATGTGGAGCCAGAGCTCTTTAGGTCTCATTCAGTATTGTTTTCTAAAATGACAAGAATGTGAACTTCTAAATGTAACTGTGAGTTTATTCCTGCAAGGACTACAGTTCTCAAAGGCCTGTCCCATTCTTGGCTAAATTGGCATGTAAAGTCCTCATGGTACAGATGAATCATGAACCTTTGGGTGCCCAAACCTGTTGTTTTCTGGGAGAATTTCCATAATGTGGGACTTTAATAAGCTGCCAAGGACACTGAACAGGGTTTGGAGGCTAGTGTCCACAACTGCAGAACAAAAAGATCAAGCTTCCTGGGCTTCAAAGCCCCAGTGAACCACAGAGGGGCGTCTGGGCTGCTGGCAGCTCTCTCAACCACCCTGCCCACGCCTCCAAATCCTGAGCAAGCAATGTGGAGCACAAAGGCCAGCGATGGCCAAGGTGTCACTGTTTGTAGAATATAAATTGAACTTCACCTCCATCAGGGTCTCTGGGAACCTCTGCAGGAACTGCTTCCCCCAGCCGCTGACGATGACCATGGTTCCTGGGGGAGAGAAGACACCGTGAGCACAAAGGGGCCGTCTGTGGGGTGTTCAGAGGGCCGCGTCTTGCAGTCCTATCATCTGCTGCCTGCAGAGGAGGGGCTGAGTTTGCTACTTCAGAGAAAGGCAGCAAGGTGGGAAGGATGATGGGAAAGGTTATTGGGTTGGAGGTGACCTGAGACAGAATGGGGCTTTTGTTTCTATGTTTTAATGTGCTTGGTTGTCTATTTCCTTCCACCCGCAACTAGCATGGACATGGGCTCTGTGAGAGCAGTAATCTTATCTGTCTCGTTCACTGTTGTGTCCTCTTGCGTATAGCAATGTTGGCACATAGTAGGTGCTCAAAATAATTGTGAATAAATAAAAAGCCCAGCCCAGTCAACAATAAGCTGGGCTACCTTTAGGAAGACTTCTCTGTTCTCTTCTCCTTCCAAGCCCCTTATCCATAAAATGAGGAAGCTGGACTTGGCATTCTCTAAATATTTCCTAACTCTGACATTCTAGAAGCCTGTGAAGTTGGCAAGTCTGGGGGCAAAGTGGAAATGGATTGAATGCTAACAGAGCAACTATAATCTCACCTGAGAAAGAGCCCGGATACTGACAACAGCACTGGACTTCAAGACAGAAAACCTAGTCTTGGATCTGCTTTACAGTTATGTTGGGGGAATTATTCCATTTTGCTGAGCCTCAGTTTTCCCATCTATAAAGTGGGACTATAACACCAGCTTGCAAGGTGTTGGTGAGTAGGAGTAGAATGGGTAGCAAGTAACTGGCATGTGGTATGTACATGGCACCTTGTCAGTGACAGCCAGCTGAACCTGTGCCTTTCCTGACAGCTAACTTCCATTAAGCACTTCTCAGATTCTATCTTGGCAAACATTTTTCCATCCTTGAGCTAAAGCAAGTGAATTATAATATGACACCACTGAACTGAGAATGAAATGGAAGTTAGCTAGCATGAGTTGATCTCTTACTCTGTGTTGGATTTATGTTATCTCATTCATATTCTTTCATTCAAATATCACAACCACCCCCAAAGGATATTGTCTCCAGTCTAGAAGTAAGGGGATTAAGGCTTAATGGGGTCAAGTAACTTCCTTAAGATCATCCAAGCACAAAATGTCAGCAGTGGGATCTGAATTGGTGCTGGTCGTTAAGCTATTGTCTCTCGGCTTCAGACTTACCCTTCTGTGCTCTGCTTTGTGGTGCTAGGGATGAGACCCTAAAATGGCAGCTCTGGAAACAGGGGGCACTTTTAGAGAGATTGGAGGATTTGTTCTTACTGCTGTTGGCAACGCTCTGGTAATGGTTTCTCCTCCTAGTGTTGGAAATTGGTTTCAGCTATTTTCCTTAACACATCACGCTTTTTGGTAGAAGTCTAAGTTCTAGCTCCAAAGGAGCCCCTTTCCAAACCTCTAGGATCTGTACCTCCAGCCTCTTCCTTCTGTGCCCCTAGACTTAGAGCTACAGGCCTCTTCCTATTGATACTCAACTTTTTCCTTTTATTTATTTATTCTGTCAGCACCCTATGATAAATTCTCTCTGTAGCAGTTGCCAGTCTAGTTCTTGTTTTCCCATCTGGATCTGCAGGCCCACCTTTGCCCTGGGTGCCTACCACGACCTGTGCTCCCTCCAAACCAGTTCTCACTTAGGTGTTTTCGAGAAAGCAGCAAAGGAACCACGCAGACACCAACAGCAGACTCAGCTGGCACCACGGCCACAAGACTGGTGAAGAAGTTCTTGCTAAGATCCCAGATGCCCTGCAGAGGTGAGATCAGGGTCCAGGGCAGGTACCTTCCTGCGAGGGCTCCTCAGGCAGGCAGATGGGCATCACAAAGTCATTGAGCACCGGGCTTTCCAACAGCTCCACCAAGGCCACATCATTCTCAAATGTGTTGGGGTTGTACAGGGGATGGAGGACGACATGTTTTACACGGAGATGCTGTTCATTTTCATCCGAGCGGACCCTCCAGTGCTTGCCTGTTAGGACGAAGACCGTGAGGCATGAGGATAGTGGAGGGTAAGATCCCACTTTGCTCCCCATCAGCTCTGGTTCCATCCAGGACCTGCTTCCAGCCTTAACCCTTTCCTTGCCCTTCACCCGCCTTTACCCAGCCATCCCACCGTACCTGCCATTCCTCACGTACTCTCAAGGGCTCTCACCTCTGTCTTCTTCATGAGCGCATTGCCTTAGAAAGCTTTTCTCAGGCCTGTTGCCACAGTCCAACCCATATAATCACCTCTCAGTCATACATTGCCTCCTCCACGAAGCCTCTCAGACACTTAAGTTAGAAATTTTTCCTTTATGAATCCTGTGCCACCTAATTGTCCCTTTCCTGCAGAACTTTCTGCTTCCTACTTTGTCATGGTTGGCCCCGCACTTGTGTCTTATTCCTCTGTTATCCCATAGCTCCTCGTGGGCAGAAGCTATGTTTTCATTATACTGTGTCATTCGATCCTGGGAGAGTGTCAGCAGGTAAATTTGTGTCAACTGAATCGAACCAGGTATTGATTTTATAGTCTTGAAAAATGGCAGGTGCAGAATCCCATTCTAAGAGCCCACCACTGGTTTGCTCTTCACTCACCCATAACAATCTCAAAGTCAGAAGGGCTGAGCAAAAGTGAGTCATCCAGGGTCAAGTCCTCCAGATCCAGTGTCTGGTGGAGGCAGTGAGCAGCAGTCACAATCCAGTTGGAGCCTGGAGAATAGAACACACATAGGCCATGTCCTCCCCTGCCCTGTCCTAGCTCCCACTGTCTTGAGCCGAAGGACTTAAGACTATTCTAGGGTACCCATCAGAGACCACACCTCTATCCATTGCATTTCACAGCCTCCAGTCAGAGGCTCGCATGATACTAATTGCAAGATGAGGCATTAAACCAGTGATTTCCACTGTCTGTTTCAACCCAGGCCAGGACTGAAAACTTCTCAAAGTGTGGTCCCTGGACCAGCAGCATCAGCCTGACCTGGGAACCCCTTCTAAAGGACCCACTGCAGATGTACCAAAGCAGAGTTTGCACTTTAGCAAAATCCTCAAATAATTCCTGTGCATATTAAATTTTGAGTAGAATGGGTGGGAGCTAGCAGCAAGGCTGCACACTGAATTTACCTGGGGAATTGGAAAAGAAAAAGAATTGATACGTTGGTCTGTATCTATTAAAGTTATGGAGTTGGTACAGACATGGTTTCAAGGTGCCCTCAGGTTATTCTGCTACAACAGGGTGAGAACCACTGTTCAGACCAAAGTCTCTCCTTCACGGATTGAACCCTGAGGCCTGGAGGAGAGCAGGGTGGCCAGAGTCACCTGCAAGTTAGTGGGTTAGTGACCCTTTTCTCTTGGTGGTCAGCCCTGTGTATTTCCTGTGTCTTGGCTAGCTTCTTCCCCTGGGTGCATGTGTTCCTGCCCTTTGTTAATATAGGTCAGGCTCCTGTCTGTTCTTTAGGGGGGCAGGGACAAGCTTGTAAGTAGCATACTCAGGAGGAGCCAAGCAGAAGGAAAGGTTCTAGGGCTTATGGGGTAAGAATCAGGCCTATCAGGTTCTCATTCAAAGTCAAGGGCAGAGGTGCTTTTCTGGAGAGGCTCCAGGCTCCACTGGCCCTCTAAGAAGAAGCTATGTGCTCTGGCATCTGGTTCTCCATAGATCCCCACAAGGCCACCCTCTTTCTCCCTGAGGCTCGATGCCTGTCCATGGCCATGAGCTGTTGGATTGACTTCCCAGGTGGGTAAGGTTGGCTAAAGTACCCAGGTTAGAGACGCTTGCCTCAGAAGGGGGCTCTGGGTTGTTTAGATGAGCCCAGAACTCTGCCCTGGCCAGTCCACACAGCCTCATCTTCCAGCTCTGCCAATCCCTCTCCCTGGCCTCAGTGCGGGCATCGAGACTGTGCTTTGCCACCTTCACCCTCCCTCAGCTCCTTTCCAGGTTCCTCTTCCCTCTCCTATCTCTCTCTCCTTCCATAAGACTGAGGCACAGAGGAAATTGATTATCGATCCAGAGAGCTGCAGGGAGGGTGAGGTGAGGGAGCTCTTTACAGGGCTAAGGGTAGAAAAGCAAACTTCAAACAACTTTCAAACATGCGACACAGGGAATAAACATTATTGATTTTAAAACTTAAGGTTTAAAAAAATAAATTTAAGCCTTAAGACGTTGGGGACATAATCCATCTCTTTCACCCCCAACGAAGCGGCCTCGGTTTGCCTCAGCTGGCCCTGTCGCTCTTCCTCACCACTGCTCTCCCCTCTTCACCTAGGTTCCTCCCTCCCCACCCTCTGGTGATTTCTTCCCTCCCTTGGGTACCTCACATCCTACCAGTTTCTCTTCTTCTTGTATCTTCCCTTTTAATTTCTCTTATCCACTCCTCAGTCCCCTTTCTCTTATTCTCTGTCTCCTTTGGTTCTCTCGACTGCTGACCTGCTCCACTTCCTCTGTTTATCTCTCTTTTCCTCCTCTTTTTTGGTCTTCTGCCCAGCCCTGCTCCCCACTGGGCTGCTCTCAGGCGCCATTGGCCTTACTTCCCTCTGTCCCTTGGAGGCTCCCTTGAGTGAGACTGCTCATCTTTGCTCTCATGGGAGTAAGAGTGGGGCTTCCCATATCCCATTTACCAATTCACACATCTCTGGAAGAAAGAACCCACATGAATCTTAGCTCGTCTAGAGCCAGACCAAACTGCAGCAGGGAGAGCCATTAGCAATCCTTTCCCCTCTTGCTCCCACTGGCACCCACATTCAATCAACGCTGATAATTTTATTTTCCAATGTTTTTCAATCTGCCTCCTTATTTCCATTTCTCTTGCCCTTACTTCTTACTTTGAGGCTCAGGACTTCTCTCTCAATACTGAAATAGTTACCACACTGAATTCCTGGATTTTAGACTCCCTCCTTTTGGTCCAGGCTGCTCCTGGAAAGAACTTTCCAGAACATGCTTATAAATCTGCAGCAGTGCCCGGGATGTGATCTAAATTTCTAAACACGGCATTCAAGGCCTTTGTAAATCTACCTTCCCTGACTTTCTGAGGGCAAGTTTCTTCCTTCTTGCTAATCACACAACCCTGGCACATCCTGCCTTGGATCCAAGATAAATGCCTTGTGTTGTAATTTATGTCTGATAGTCTGATTCACTGATGTGGTCCTTCCTGGGGCCAGAGACTGACGAGGATTCAGGAGGTGCCTGAAAGAATTGGAACAGGAATAAATGTTTCCTGGCTCCAGTTAAGAGTTCTTTCTACCATTCTATATTTCTGCGTTCTGATATGACTACAGATAGTGATTCTCAACAAAAATATATTAGTCAGCCATCGGGAAGAGGATAGGTCCCTGAGGACTCACCCCACCCACCATACTAAGTCCTTCACCCCTTCCACCTTCTCCTTACCTAAAAGGGTGCCCCCACAGAAGGACTGTCCATTCGGGTGAGACAACATGGCAATCCAGGGAGTGGTGCCCTTCTGGGCCGGGCGTCCATTGAAGATCCTGGCCATCAGCTTCCGGGAGAATGTGGGCATACCACACACTGCAGCCAAAGAAGGGAGGGACAGATCATACTGTGGGGCCCATCTTGGCCATTGCCAGGGTTACCAGCTCATCACCCTATTAGGAACACTTGTTACTTTTGATAATCCAATATTCATTGCCCCTTCTGTTAATAGTATCCTACGTTTTCTTGGTCTATGTAGCCTGAGTTGGACTGACCTCACTTGTGCTTTCCGGGAGAGGAACTGTAAAAATCAAGCGCCGGATCCCCTGTTTACAGCAATTGGTTAGAGCTGGGATTTGATCTTGACCAAGCCAATGAAAATCAACTTGAAAGTTTTGCTAAACATATTATAAAAAGAGAAAGTCATTTTCTACTGGGGTTGCTGGGCTGGTGGCCATAAGCCCACATCTGCCAGTGATCATTTCATGGAAAGTCTGCTGAGAGTGATGCTGTTCACCTGCAGGAAAGTGGAACTGGAAGACAAGGGGTGGAGAGAGGGGTTGTCTCCCATTTTTGAGCCCTTTGAACTAACCATATTGAGACCATTTGATAGAACATTTTCATTATGGGAGCCTATGCGTTCTCTCTTTTTCCTTTTATGCTATTTATGTTGGGTTTCTGTTGTTTACAAATAACAGTCCTAACAAAGAAATTTTGTGCTCCAACTACAGGGGTCTCTTCTTTTTTTAAAAATTTAAAAAAAATTTTTTTTAAATTTTTGAACAACCATACAAGTTTTTAACAAAATAATATAAAATGTGTATAGATTCTGGATATTACAATTACCCCCAGGAGTGCCCCCCCAATTATCCACCCTTATCCCTCCCTGCCCCTTCCCACAATATCTCTAAGAAAGGATTATGTTGTATAGCATTACAAGAAACCCTTCCTCAGGGTCTGTGGGGTTGGAGCCTCCAAAACAAGCATCTATCTGCTCCATCCCCAATTTTCTGCTGACTTGAATTCACAAACATACATGAAACTCATAGGCTGACAAAAATCACAGATAAGGGATAAGGATGGGTAATTGTGGGGAGCTCTTGAGGGCAAATCTAATTTTCAGAATTTATATATATATTATATTATTTCATTAGAAGCTGTTTGATTGTTCAACAAATAAATGTCTGAATTTAAAAAAAGTAAAAAAAATCACAAATCACAGATAAATGTGCCACAACCCTAACTGAATGCTCAGTGTCTCCCAGAATCATTCTGTGTCACCAGGTTCAGCTGCCCACACTCATATCCTGTCCTGGTTCCTAGGAGATGCTCAGGGCCAGATGGGTGGCAACTCCTCAGCCATCCTCCTCTCCATATCCTCCTCCTGTTAACTCTCTTCTCTTCATAATTCATCCTGTGCTCTGAATCAGCTCACCTCCACTCTGAGGTACCTGGTCCAGCTCTGGTGTTCTCCACCTCTGCTTCTCCCATGCCTCTAAAACATGCTCAAGCCTTATCATCCTAAAAACCAACTTCCATTTCCCTGCCTCCCTTTCACACAGTCTCTACTCCCTTCCACAGATAGTCAAGCTTCTGGAAAAAGGGTGGACACTCATTATCACATTCTACCCTTTCCTTTGAAGCTAGATTTAGAAGAAGTGCCATGTACTACGTGAACTTGAAAATAAAGCAGCCATTTAATTATTTAATAGACCTACTCTCATAGGTGGCTCTGGGACTATAAATGGAACTTCAGCAGTGACATGTACAGATAGGAGAGGATACCATTCTTGAAATTTTTTCTGATGTATTCTTTATGACTAGGAATTAATTTTCTTTGCCCGTGGCCTCCCAATCACTGGATCTGGGAATCCACTGTACTAGTGAAGGAAGGATAGGCTTCTTTTGAAGGAGCAAAGCAGAAAGCAAAGTCTAGAATCAGACTTTCATTTGCAGAGTTAGGTACTGTGGTAAGACTAAAAAAATGTGTAGGTTTTAAGGAAACAAAATCTGCAGAAACTGAGAATATCATGTTTTAGTGTAAGCAACTGGAAATAAATCCTGCAAGGATAGTTAAGCATTAAAAACCCTTCTCAGGCTCAATGAAAAGACTGGAGGAATAATTTTAAAAATAAATATATAAAATATGAAATAACAAAAGGAAAAGAAAAGGCTGGAGGGACAGGAGGAGAGACACATTGGAGACTTTAAGTGCAACAGATGCTCCTGCTCTGTCTACTCCCTTAAAGATGACCGTAGAGCCTTGGGCCTGTCCTGGGGACATCCCTCTGTGGCCTTCGCCTGGCCCCTCGGCTGCCTGCCATGCATGCCATGGCATACGTCATCCTTCTTGACAATTTTCCCTCCTTGGCTTCTGAAACACTTTTCTTCTTGTTTTGCACCCCTTTTCTTTCCTTTTCTCCTCTCTCCCTCCCTACTTTTCTTTCATTTGGTCTGTTTCTTTCTTGGGGCATCTCTTCATGCCTGCCATGCTGATATTTGCCTTGTTCAGCCCTTGGTTCCCTTTTCTTTCCTGAAAATTTCCAATAGATGACACCTTCCACACCTATGCCATATTCCAATTACATTCTAATGAATTTCATATCGATGTCTGTTAATCTGCCCTCTTCTCTGAAAGTCTCTATTGTTTCCTGCAAACGTGAACTCTTCAAAGTCAGAGAAGCTAAACCCTGGTCACCATCCTTCGCAAACCTTCTCCTCTTGTTATGTGGACCTCTGAGCATGTCTGCACCCACCATATTCTTGCTGCCTCACTTTTCTTCAGCCCCCATATCCTGTCAGTCCCTAAGCTGGTGTGAAGTCACTAGGAGAAACAGCAATGCGTCTTCCCCACTGCGCATCCCGGGGTGCTCCCCATAGAACCTCAGTGTCAATATGTCACCACATAAAGTCCACAGAGCTAGAAGAAAATAAAAATCAGAAATAAGATAGAAAAAAAGATACAATAGCCCTGAAGCCACCACATACAAAACAAAGCACTTAATTTAGGATTCTTTTAGTTCTCCATAGTGCAAAGAGCATGATACAAAAATGAAAGTGTGATACAAACCCAGAACAAAGGCAAGCCTTGCGTATCTGAGAACTGCATATTTGCTGGATATTATCAGTCTCTTATAAAATGTCATCCATTCGAATGAGACCAGAGTAATAGCCCCATAGACAGCCCTCACCCTCAGGTTAACTCGTGTCACCCACTGTGTGCCCCTGCTTGCCAATCTCAAGAGACACCTGCAGGCCAACCTCTACGGGGCCTACCACTTAAACGGGTTTAAACTTCCTGTCCCACATCTGCACTGTCACAGCCTCTTGGTCTGTGGGTTTTCCCCTCCCCATCTCTTGCTGGGGTTGTCTCAGCAGCTTCCCATCTGTCTCCCTAGCTCAAGTGCTTTCCCTCTACTTTCCTCACCACACTGCCTGCTCTCAGACCTGCTGAATTCACCGTTTCCCATGGGTGAGGCCCAGCAGTCTGTATTCTTAACAAGAGTCCCTGATGATTCTGATGTGCTCCAAACTGAGAACATCTCTGGTTACAGGGCAGAGTCGGAGACAGCTTTGAAGATTCTTTTGACTCCCCCAGTGCCCACTGCTCCCACCCAATCATGGCCCACTTTCCTGTTTCAATACCTTTGCCCACTCTGCCTCTTCCCCACTCCCATCTCAAGTGCTTCTTTGAAGTCTCTGCAAACCTGTTCTGATCCCCTCTAGCTGTCTGAAGCCACACCTTCCTTTAATTAAGTACCCATGATACCTAAATTGCAATTTCTTTTATGACATCCAACTGCTTTCGTCTAAGACTCGCATGAACACAGCTTGTCTCCCGTGCTAGCGTGAGCTCTCCAGGGAGTCAAATCGCAGGCACTTAAATGAAGGAGCATGCAGCCTCTGATAAGGAAACATCAAGAACCAACTCCTCTCCCCAGCACCTCTTCTTGAATGATGCCAGGTGCCAACAGTTGTTTCTGTAATGGGAGTGGGGATTGTGACTTAACAAGGGGGCCAATTCACTTCAAAAGGTCAAAACTAATGGTCACACTTCAACAACAATAACAAACTCCCAAACTAAGGCTATTGGTTATCCACAGAGGGTTTATTTCCACTTTGGACTCCTGACAGTTGAAACAGAGTGCAGAGGCCCCTTACAGAGTAGCAAAGCATGTGATATTAAATATATAAAATACAACATCTTCTACATGCACCATTCATAGATATAGGAGTGTGTTTTTGATGAACCGATTAGAAAAGTGGATATTTCCCAGTTGCTCTCTGACTGCATGGGTCTGATGAAGATTCCAGGGAATACAGCTCCCAGAAGAAGGGGGGACAATCAGCCTGTGACAGCCAGGGAGAGGTTGATGGTAATCAGAGAAGTGCTGAATACGAGAGATAAAAAGACCCTGAATGGATTCCTATGACTTCCTTTTGCAGATGGGGTAACTGAGGCTCAAAGGAAGAATGACTAGTCAGAAGTCGTACAGACAGTTGCGGGCAAGATGGGACTAGAACCCGAGACTCATGGCTCTCCCTGCTTTTCACTCACTGTCAAGAATGAGTCTTGGCTTCCCTTGACCTCTGGTCCCTGGAAAACAGAAGACTGGATCCCAGTGAATATCTTGCTGGGTGCATTCTCTGCTGAGCTCAGACCCCATAGTCACAGAGCGGGACTGGGGTGACTCCTAGTGTCCTGAGTTCATCCTTTATTCTATTTTCCTGCCTGGAAGTGCAGTGGGATGCAGGGTGGGTCTTCTCTTTTCCTCAAATAACAGCCAAGTCTGCACATTTGAGCTCAGGTCATCTTTTCAGATGGCACATTGCAGGGCTGCAAGGTTACTTCATTCTTGTCTGGAGTGGTAGATGTTGATACCTTGTGGTGTCAGCTGGTATTTAAGAGTGGCAAATGGGCCCGAATGATGTACTAAGTTGACAGTAGGAATTTAAGGGGCTTGGAGAACCTTTCACTGCTCCTTTCCTCCTCCAATCACCAACTTTGTCATTGTCCTTTGACATTCCTTCAATAGGGAACACACGGGTTGAGGCTTGGACTGCAAGAAGGTTGAAGCAAAACCCCAGGAGCAAAAGTGCTCCAAGTTATTATTACACTAGGTAAGAAGGCTCCCCAGGCTCTGATCTCTGTCCCCCGAATCTGAATGATTTCCTTCTGGAGAAGTGACTAGATTTGATATCGGCCCAGAGTGCAGAGCTGGGTAAATATATAGATGCAGAGTTAAGTATAAGGAATCTTTTCCTAATAATTAAGCTGACTTATACCAATAGTTGGCCCAATGGGTTTGACATGATTAGGAGTGAATAAAGGCCACTGGTATAAGGCTTGTCCTGGGGAGGAGTGCTGGAGTGGCCTGGAGTTCCTCTGGCCAGCTTCCCCACTGTATTGCTGGAGAGTGAAGCCCAGAGAGGGGAAGGGAATTGGCCATGGTCATGGACCCTGGTCTCTTGCCTTGAACCTTTTCCTTGTACCACACTGCAGACTCTCAGGGTCCTGGGGGCTATCTTAGGAGGATGAATGCCCCACCAGGTCAACGTGTTCCATTCTGTTTGGTCTGGTAAGTTACATGGAGCGTGCTCTGAGAGTTGCGTGGTGTCGCCTCACTTGAGCTGGGGCAGGGTAATCAGGCCCTGAGGAAGTACCCCAGCTCACCGCTCCACCTGGAGCTCTCCCACACCCTGCGGTGAGCCTATCTGCTCCCACACCCAGTCCACATAATTGGAGACCTTTGTGTAGACTCCATACACCTGCTTGCTGCCACATTCTTCAGGGCCTCCCCAGGACACAAGGCCTTGGGCTACCCAGTGCTGGCTCAAGTCATCAAGGATGACAAAGGCCCCACCACTATCTCCAAGGCATGTGTCCTTGCCACCCTCATAGTAGCCAGCACAGAACATGTTCTCTGTGATGCTGTAGTTGCCTGAGCGGGACTCGTAGCTGGATTTGCACTCAGCGTGTGGCACCACAGGTAACTTGACATACTGTAGAACATCTGACAAGGTCCGTGTGCCGCTGCTGATGATCTCATCCACGGTCACATTGGGATTGGAGACGCCCCAGCCGGCCACCAGGCCCAGCATGTGGGGAGTAGGACCTTCAGGCTCAGGCCTTGGCAGGCAGATAGGCATGACGTGGGGTCCCAGGGGCACAGGCTCCTGCAGCTGCACCAGAGCTATGTCATGATTGTAGTTCTGGATGTTGAAGTCTGGGTGGAGCACCACTCTGGAAGCTGAGCTGTTGACAGCTCCTGATTTGTCCCGAACGTCATGTAGGCCCAGATAGACAGTGACATGCTCCCTGGAGACGGGTATCACTGTGCTGTCCCTGCGCTGTGAGCGCAGGACATGAGCTGCTGTGAGAATCCAGGACTCAGAGAGTAGTGCTCCACTCCCGAACCACTTGTCATTTGGCACCCTTGAGGTATCCTCCACCACTATCAGGGCCTGCCATGGAAAGAGGCCAGGCTCGGCAATCCGGCCTCCGATAATCCGCTTGACCAGGTTTGGCAGGGAGCGGGAGGGCTGACCACAGACTGTAAGGAGAAGGAGGGTATTAGGAAAACCATTTGAAAAGAGCCAAGAGAAATTCATCTCATCCCCGTGGATTATGCCACCATCGGACCCTAACCTGCCTAAGTCATGCTAACTTGGGGGAGCTCTGTCCTGGGACAATTTGGGTCTAGGTCTCTACAGGATGGCTCATTCCCAGTCTGGCCCCAAGAGTTGGAACCATTTCCAGACCAGATCGTTTCATGCTTGGGCCATTTCTATCCTGAACCACCGTGGGTTAAGATGACTTGGCCTGGACCATTGTTAGCCATGCCAATCTCTGGCAGTGGTCACTTCTCCCCTCTCTTCCTTAAAATAGTATCTCATATCCCAGAAATTGTTCATACTTGAAGAACTTCTGAAAATTTTCTCTCCTTGTTCATAGGCACAGAGAGATGGAAAGAACCTAAAAAACAATCTAGCAGGCTACAGCAGGTACTGGACTGGGTATCGAGATACCTGGACTTTGACTTGGCTTTTCTATTTTCCATGCAATTTTAAGTCAGTACTTTTCTTCTCTTAATTTCAATTTTTGATTTGCCAAATGAAACAGTTGGTCAGGACGATCTCCAAAGATTTTCAAATTCATTTAATTTGATTTCATTTTCCCTGACCACCCCCAGTTTTAAGGTAAAGAGAGATTAAGAGACTATCCCTAGGTGATATGGTTATCAAGTTCAGCAACAGAGTCTTAACTAGATTCTAAGACAGTTCTACATGTTATGACCCTAGACATGGGCCCTCAAACATTTTCTGCTCTGGCTAAAGGACTAATTGATGCCTGTGGATTAAGTCTCAGAACATAGTGGGTAGGGGAAAGCGGCATAATCCACCAGCAATGATGCATGGGTCCTGCTTAGGACCATCCATCATTGCACCCAGGAGCCCTGTAGTACCTTCAAGGGAAGGAGAAATGTCTGAGCAAGCTTCATTCCACTGAGTTGCACCCTGTACATGCACATGCACCACCGGCCTCCTGTAGCCAAATGCCTCTGGCTCGTGAGCAGAGGGTCTTCAGTACCAGCCCCCTCCCCCACTGACTAAGAACAAGCACACAAGGGCAGGGTGCTTGTGTCTGGGAGGTAAGCCTGGGGTGTAGAGGTCTCCTTCTGGTTGCAAATTTCCAGGCTATACTTTTTGGTCCTGGTTACTTTCAACAATCCTTTTAGAGACCAGGGGACATTTGAGTTTTCTGGCGTCTTTGGGAGGGAAGGTTTTCAACAGCCTAACCTCTTCCAGATGCCA
The DNA here is from genome assembly GCA_004027875.1 of Aplodontia rufa. Lineage (NCBI taxonomy): Eukaryota > Metazoa > Chordata > Mammalia > Rodentia > Aplodontiidae > Aplodontia > Aplodontia rufa. Next base: position 93,702 of record PVKS010000685.1, on the reverse strand, counting down.
TTTGCTTCTTGTTTGATGCTGGAGCACCCTTGACATTCACTCCAGGCCAGTTAGGGATGGGACTTTGGAACTCTCTGTGACTTGGCCTTTCAAAGTTGAGGGCTAGATTCCCATTGCAAGCCTACAAGTTGACATATCAAGGCAGGATTGTGACTGGCCCTGTATTACAATTCATTCAGTACTGAAAGGCCCTCATATGGTAAGTCTCACCTCTATGGCTCAATTCATGGTCACTATAAGCCCATGGTCAGCAATGAATGCTGCCTTCCTCCAAAGAAGGCACTGGTAGTGTACCACAGGTCGAAGAGGATCAGAAACTGAGAAACCTAAGAGGTCAGCTAATTTACAGATGGAAAAATGGAGGATTAGAAAAGGCAAGTGATTTACTCAAAATCTTTAGTGGTAGAAAAAGGAGAACCCATTTCTCCTGACTCCAGGTTCTTTTTTCTATTGAAATATTTTTCTCCTTGATATGCTCTTATCATGAGGTTGGATGATGTAACAAGTCTTTGGGAGAGCTCATTGAAATGGGTCATTCTATTTTTTTTTTCTTTTTTGAGTTTTTTTTTTTTTTTGTTTTTTTGGTTTTTTTTCGTTTTTTTTTTTTTGTCGCAGGCTGGCCCTGGGCCAAAACTCCTGGGCTCAAGAAACACTCCTATCTTAGACCTCTGAGAAGTTGGAACTACAGAGGCATGCCACCTCACTCAGCTGAAATTGGGCCATTTTTATTGGCTGCTGCCATTCTCCTAGTCTTTCCTGGGACATAGAAATATTCTTTTTTTTTTTAAAATTTGTGCTGGGGATTAAACTGAAGGGCACTTAACAACTGAGCCACATCCCCAGCCCTTTTAATTTTTTATTTTGAGACAGGGTCTTGTTAATTTGTTTAGGGCCTTGATAAATTATTATTATTGAGGGTGGCCTTAAACTTGCAATCCTGTCCTAGCCTCCTGAGCCACTGAGATTACAGGTGTGCACCACCACACCGAGAACAAAGAAATATTCTTGAAATGGTATAGCTTTGGCTCTGCTGAAGCCAGATTTAGGCTCCATAGGATTGTAGGTGCTGAGGGATGACCCTTAAGGTAAAAAGGCAATGTAGGATTCTGAGTGCATGAGGATGGCATAAAACATGACCCAAAGAAGGCTCACAGCTCTGCTTATGTTGACATCAAAAGTCTTAGGTTCATCTTCCAGTTCTGCTCCTAATTCTATGGAGGTTACCTTGCACAAATCACTATGCACTCTGATGCTTACTTTTCTAAGTTTTAGCTGTAAAATAAAGGGGCAAACCATATTTGCTTAGCAGGCCCCCTGAAAGGATTATGATACTAGGTAAAATAGTTTTCTTCTTCCTGGCTTGTATCTTGGTGCTATCTCAGTCCTTCAGGAAGAAGGAATTGGGAAATTTCCAGCCCTGTCCAATGGCACATCATAGTTTCTGCCCAACCCTAGGTGTTAAAAGGATTTCATGACTCATCGTATCCCAGATGCTCTGTACAAACACGAAGAGTGAAAACCATCAAGAATTATAGATTGTGGTGGATCTCACAGAATGTGTGGCTCCCTCACTTCTGAGTTATGAAAATCCCAGCAGTAGACAGGTGAGATTATTTACTAAAAATTACAGTTTGGATGCAGCAGTACCAGGAGTAGGACCCAGGCGTCTGACTCCTAGCCCAGAGAATTTTCCTTCCAGAGGTTGCAACATGGCCTCCCAGGATGAAATCACTGCTGGTTTTCTTTGGCTGACAAAATCTTTCAGTACAATAGAAAACTGAACCTCCAGGTTGCCACAACTGCACCATTCTCCTCTTCTTCGAGATTTCACTACTTGGAGTCCTTGCGTGAGTTCATGGCCAAGCCAGATGGAGGTGAGTGGGAGCAGCGTAGTGCAACCGAGATAACCTTTCTTTATTCCCCTCTTTACAAAGACCTCTATATGAAATCTTCCTTTCTGATGCTCACCCCCTCACTGCACTCCTGTAACCAAGGGCAGTCAATTCTTCCTTCTCTGGGGTCCCTTTGCTGACATGTTCTTCACAAGGATCCACCTTAACATCTGACATAGCATGCGGAAGCCTGCTGAGTGCACATGTGCCATTCACATAACACATTATCTTAGTTTATCCAGAGCTTTAATTCAACAAAATACAAAGGCTTCTCACAGCTTCACCATGCTACAAAGTTCCTGCTGATCATGCAAACATGCATATGAAATCAGGAAGGACAATCAATTTTCAATGTTCTTTAATGCTGTCTGAAATGTTGTATCATTTAATTACTGCCATTCTTGCTGTACTTTAAAAAAATTAAAGATGTATAAATTCCTGTGTCGTAAATAATAAATTAATTTTTTGTGAGTTATGTGTTTAACCCTGCAGTGGGCATTTTGGAGCTATGACTTTCTAAGTTCATCTGAATATGTATGCATTTTTCTTGATATGCAAATCATGCATACTATTAACACTAAAGCAAAAATCTCCCAAAACTATATGCCCAGTGGCACTTTCTGTTACTACAGTCCCCATTTAAAAGTGGGGACTGTAGAGAAAACACAAAGAAGGCAGCAATCGAAAAGACTTGCTTGCATTGTTCTTTGGGAAAATATTTTACTCTGTTCTACAGTTATTGAGCCTAGTGAGTGTTCAAGGACAGGGTGTCCGATTTCTTGATTTCTCTGGCACAACACTGGAGCAGACGCACAAATTGTGTTGGATGATAAACCTGGTGGGAAGGGAGTGAAATTGGATGGAAGGGAGACTGGAGGCTCCTGGCACAACAGAACAGGCTGAGTATAGAGGTTGGTTAATTTGAGAAGGTGTGAGACTAGGCTTCTCTGACCTTTAACCTTCTGAAGACATCTCTTAAAAAGCAATCAAAGTATCTTCCCTCTCAACTTGCTGCAAACAGAGCAGCTGGGGCTCTAAGGCCTTAGTCAAGAGACTGAGGCAGAAGACTTGGAGGGTAAGGTACCTGGAAGGCAGGTAGGCAGGCTTCTTCCCAGTAATTCATTTATCCAGACCCCTTGGGCAGAGCAGGTATACATTTCTGCATGAATAAAAAAGGATGGAAAAGAGAAAGAAAAAGATTGACGTGTAGCATCTGGAAAATAGGTTTTGATTTTTTAAAATTTCTCTAATGTGGATCATTGCAAACATCTTTCGAGTGGCCTTTCTGATATCATTTTCCCTGAGCCAGTCCTCTCTGAAACCTGCAGGATCTTTCTAAAATGGAAATATGACCACAGTTCAAAATTACCAATGGTTCCTCACTGTCCTCAAAAATCAGCAGCACACACCTCAGCAGTGTCCAGTTCTGTGCAACCCGACTCCTGCCTGCTGCTGTCCATTCCTGGCAGGTGTCTCCTTCCCATGAGTCACAGAGACTTTGGTTCACACAGCTCTCTGCAGCACAATGCCATTCAGCACTTAAACTCTCTAATTAGCCACATTTGTGTCCATGTGACCTGTATCACTATCCCCTTGTTGAAGGGTGAGGGCTTGGAGACTTAGAGAAATTAGGAGAGTATTCTTTTTACTTTTTAAAAACATTTTTAAATTTTACTTGACAAATAATAATACATATTTATGAGGTACAGTATAATACTTCAATACATGTATATAATGTATAATGGTCAAATCAGGGTAATTATCACATCCATTATCTCAAATATGTATTGTTTCTTATTGGGAACATTCCAAATCCTTTCTTCTAGCTATTTTGAAATATGCAATATATTATTAACTCTAACCACTTTACTGTGCTGTAGAACACTGGAACTTACTTATCACATCTAACTCTTATTTAATTCTTGATAATCGACCCGTCTCTCTAAACACATTTTACTCTAGGAAAGTTTTTTTAATGCCTATTTTCTACAGAGGCAGGGAGGACGGTTCTTCTCATCTCTGGGAGGTTCTCTTTTCTCGAGTGAGGGTGTTAGGGTGTCTCAGAGTCTCACTCTCAGGAGAGACGCGACATGTCTCCTAGTATTTCCCTTCCCAATTCTTCCCAAACCTTCACTGTGACCAGTGGACTGGCCACTGTTGATCCTTCACCCTTTAGCCTATGTGCTTCTGTCTGACCTCTGGGGCAGTCAGGAGCCTGCCAGGTGGTGTAGATGAGGCCTGGGCAGGGACAGCTGCATCTATGTTGGAGTCTTGATCAGGGCAAACTGGGCTACCTGGTGAGATGGACAATCTGCTTCTCATCCCCCACTCCACCTGGACCCTGTGCATGCCATAAACAGGTATTTGAATATTCCTATCAGGCCTGCTGAATGGCTCTGGTCTGGTCAGATGTTACACTCAGCCGGAAACCACGGCAGAGACTCACTGAAGGGGCAACTCTGGGCATTTTCTGGAAATCCCAGCTCAGCCTCAGGCAACATGAAGCAATTCATTTGGGGAGATCCCAGGCTTCCTTTAGGTTCCCTTCTCTTCCTTTTGGTGTGTTCTGCGTGACTCCTTCATGCTCCACCAACAAGACCTATACTTGTTAGAATCAGTGCTGGATTTCAAGTGAAAAGAAAATAAAAGGCCTGGGTGTTCATCCTGAGACTGATTCTCTGCATCTTTAAATGGACACAGGAACACGAGCTCCTAAGTGAAAATCAGATGAGGACAACTTTTGCATTATGAGGCCCCACACCCTTATGAGTAGTTATTCCTTACAGAGCCATTTCAGCTCCCAGCCTAACCCTGAGGCCCAGAAGGTGTGAGGTGGGGGTGGAAGAGGTCCTATGGAGGGCTCACCTGTCATGTTATGAAGCATCTTGTAATAGGGCTGCTGGCAGGAGTAACTGATCTCAGATTTGTATGTGGTGAGGTTGTTCCTTGTGGAGAAGGTGACCAGTCCATGTTCCAGCTCTGCTGGGACTCCACAGTCTACAACTGAGAGAAAAGAAGTGAGACTCCTTAACGACCTCTTGCTCATCCTCTTGTTGCCATCTGTTGGATGTGTCTTATACAGATGTGCAGATTATACACCGGACACAACTCCGGAGAGCAAAGTTACAGTCAATCGGAATGATGTTCGTAGAATTGGACAGGGTCCAACCTGTGCAGCTACCAGTGGCCTTCCTTTTGGGGTCTATGATAGTATTCTACTGTCAGCTCACATGGCCTGATGTCAATTTCAGGGAAGAAACGAGTCTGTTGAGCTTTAACGAGACCCAAGTCTCTTCCCTCCCTTCACTTCTTTCTTTGACTTCCAGTGCTATTGTGAAATCCTTTCGACTACTTCTGCCCAAACATGAAGTCTATGCTCAGTGAGAAAATTCTGGCTGATGTGAACCAAAGAATCTTCCATCCTTCCATTCCCAACCACAGACTGAATAAGATCAGTTCCTGCAATAGTACACAGCCCCACCCTACTGGCTTTCTCCAGGCAGCTCACTTGGCCATAGAAGGCAGGAGAGGGTCAGGGATGATTAAATTTTGCTCTCCAATTTTCTCCAGTGTTTGGTGGCCATATGTTAGGGCTAGTTGTTGTCACAGTAAAGGACATAACCAAAGATGCTTGCTCCACATAAGTGGTCTTTCAGAACTTGTCCATCCTGCCAGATCTTAGGGAATTTGCTGGCACCTTGAGAGCTCAGCATGAATCAGCTCAAATTCAGGGCATCCTTTCATGGCCACATCAGAGGCCAAGGACCCAATTCATCAATGTCTTCTCAGGGGCCTCCTTCAAAGAATGCTGCTCGTTTTTATGAAATTTTCATATTTGGCATAGCAGCCCATGCCAAGGTTGAAGATTCATAGAGGAGCCATAAGAGTTTTACAGTTGGAAAGGAACCTATGGTAGCAATATAGAGAATCCTCTTTGTTTTGCTGAGAAGCCCAAAGAGACGTGGCTATTCTAAGTTCACCCCGCATGTAACCGTCAGAGTGAGAACAAGACATTAAACTCAGTGATCTTTTAATAAATGGAATTGATACTTCCTCAGGATTGTTTTCCAGTTAAATGGCCTGTATTAGATATTAGCTGGCTAGTGGTAGAAATTTGTTGTCAGTATTTCCAGAGTCCTGGTGGAATTTCCAAAGTTCTGCCTCCTCCTAATGTTACCTGCTCACTTTGGGGAACAGAGAAGACTGATTTACCCCAACTGCTAGTCAGACATTGTAATTTTAACTTCAAATTCATCTTTTTGATTGACTAGGGAATTATCCAACTTAAAATATGTATGATTCCAAAGCCCTCCATGTTGGAGGAAAGGGATGAACAAAGGGAATAAACATCATGTCCTCATTCACAAGGATGGCAAAACTCACAATCCTGACCTCTTGTCCCCCTGGACAAATCATTTCCATTTGCTTTTGATTACCAAAAAGTAGAAACACTCTTACAGTTTGTGACATAAGTGTGCAAAGGTTAACACCAGGAATAATAATAGGTAATAATATTTATTATTTCAAACTACAAATTAGTTTTGAATTTATTTTTCTGCTGAAACTCACAGTAGACTTTCCCTCCTCTTTAGGAAATGCCATTGAATGGTACCTAGATATTGAGATCAGTCCTGTATCCCTTAACTTCCTAGCAATTCTGTTGTCGCAAAGCATCCTTAAAACCTAACTACCTGGTTCCTTGTGGAGGAGATCTAGGGCTGGCCTTGGACTTGTGTGGGTGGTGCTGGTGGGGAAATATTTTCTGGGTAGAAGGGCTACTTTGACTTCACTCCAGAGATGCAACTCTGCCCAATGATAGAACTGATTCTACAACCAGAGAGATGGAGCCACAAAATTGGAAAACAGAGAATCATAAGAGCTAGTGAGTGGGGAAGGGGCACACTTTCTTCCCAAGTATACAATGGTAGGTTAAAAAAAAACAAACCCTGTCTCTTTGAGGCCTTGATGCAATTTCCCTTCAAAAGGACCCTGAGCAACTCTGCCTGGCATACCCAGCAGGTGTCAGATCCTGCATCCTCGGCTAGTTCATCTTTGCTTTAGGAAGGGTTCTCTTAAGTTTTCTCTGGCTACTTCCACACCTTGGAGTCAAAATGCACTTCTCTTTCCTATTCCCTTGCTCATCATTCTCTGGTGTGAGTGACATCACCCTACACCCTGTCTCCACTGTCATCTCTTGCTGCCATTTATTTTCCTCCAGATACCTTTCTTGGCCCTCAGATATTTCTGAGCATCTTTACCATACTCTGGGGCCTTCCTAGGAAACTATACACAATTAGCTGACCCTGGCACTCAGTCCAGGTATGGGGCCCTAACCAACTTCCCACCCTTAACCTTTCCCCTCCCTCAGTGTCCCTATCCTGCAATGTCACCAGACTCCTCCTTGTGCCACTTTCTCCCATTTTGTCTCCACTTCCATGCCATGTTGGTGCCACTCCTATTGCCTGGGATGCCCTGTGTCCAATGTGGCCACCCTAGAGGCCTTGATAAAACATTGCTTGTTCTTGAAAGCCTTTCTGAATCCTTCTAACTGGACAGGGTGGCTACCTTGTTCTGGAGTTCTTATCATGGCTCTCTGATGACATGATCTTATGTTCTCTGATATTGCAATTATTTGGGCACTCATCAAATCTTCCTCTTAAGGTGATGCTCCCTAATACACTGATTATGATGAAGTCTATTAATGCTTTGTGGCTTACAAACATTTATTCAGCTGATGTTTGTCGTTAGTATGCAGCCCATCTCCTGCCTTGGTGGTGTCTCTACCCTCAGATGGCTCCTCAGTCTCCACTGCTTATTGTCTACGTTCTCGGGATTTCCCTTCACCAAGTTGCCCTTTCATCTTAAAATGATTGGGTTGTCACCCTCTATGCCAGGGTTCTCTGATATGTGTGTCCAGACCTTGTCCAGCCTGTTGATCCTCAGCTCTTTCTTCATCATTGATTAGAACCCCATGATGTCCATAGTCCCAGAGCTGTGGGCCACCACGTTCATAAGCAATTACTATCCTTTTAAAGTTTTTAGTGAATTTTAACAAACATAAAACCTGTAATCCCCAGGGGAAAGAAACTCCAATGATGGAATTACAGCCCTGTGTGAAGTGTGGGTAGAAGGGATACTTCTGTGGATGAGAAAATATCCAGATTCTCAAAACTGACAACTGTATGAGTTATTATTCATTTTCACCTACTCATGGTCAACAAAATAGCAAAAGATAAAAAATTTAAAGTCATAAAGTCACTGGCATTCTAGCCCATTTAAACTTGAAGTGTGGACCTGACTCCAGTCATGACTCACTTGGATCTGGTCAGCCACAGGCCACATAATTGGGTATTAAATGTTATGTTGCTAGAACCAAAGGCATTTTTTTCCTTTGAGAAGAGTATAATCCACCTAGAGGTCCTAAAACGATCGCCCACTGTCTTTTCATCATTTTCTGGAGTAGTTTTGCATGGTGACCAAACCCTCAAGGTGATAATTTGTCCTCATGTGTGCAGCAGCTTCCACTGCTGGGGCAATGGAGTGTTGGCGGGCGGGGAAGGGTGGAGCAGCTCTGGGACCCTGGGGTCTTTGTGAGTGATCCATTCCTGGATGTCTGCACTGTGTGGGCTTCCCGTCATTCACTCTGTCACTTGCTCTGACTCAGGTTCACTCTCCGAATCGATCTCGCTTTCTGTCACCATGGAGAAGTCAAAGTGGGATCAGGAGATGCAGGGAAAGGAAGCAGAGAGTCGAAGAGAAAGGGAGAGAAAGAAGAGAGAGAGGGAGAGAAAAGTTAGCCAGCAAAGCAGAAACAGTTCTTGTAGGAAATACAGAAACCACGCCACCAGATTTGATTAAGAATGCAGTTTAGGGACAGCCAGCGTGAGGGACAGTTTGGGATTGTTGAATTTGTACCATGCTGAGAATTTGCAGTCATACATGTTGGCTCCTGAGGGAATATAGATTCTTTCCCTGCAGGGAGATTTGCATTCATCCAGTCCAAACCCTCATTGTACAGATAGCATTCAGAGAATAGCAAGATTTGTCATTACAGTGAAGTGGAGGCAGGACTGGGACAATTACCCATAATTCCCACTTCCTGTTCTGGCTAACATTTCTTTAATATACACTGCATACTTCTTGTTGCTTCCCATCCACTTCTCACACCTCTTAATTTCAGACTCCTAACTCCTCGCTTTTGTCTTTGCATCTTCCCCAGGATCTAACATCGTACCCGGTACAGAGGGATGCCCTGTAGTAGGTATGATTACGAATGTTGCTGGACATATCTGAATGAGAGCTCTACTAGTCTTCATCCGGACTGTCTTGAAAGCACTGGGGCATGTTTACTTGAGTGCAAAATGATAAGGCATTCTGTTGCATTCTGACATAAGTCACAAAAATAGTGCTATCTAATGCAGTAGTGTCTTACTCTATCAATGCTTCCATTACAATAAAAAGTGTGTGTTTCATTGGGGAAAAAACATTAATAATGTTTCCTATTTTCCAAAAGTGTGAATGAGATAACAAACCTCTTGGTAGTGAGGCGGTCATGCTGGAGGCTGGGGAAAAATAAGCTTTGAGCTTTTACGTACTCCTAGCACTTTACAAGTATGGTACACAAATCAAACCAGTTAGTCCTCATAACAATCTGGAGGGAAGGAGACTGAGGCCAACAAAAAATGAGCAAATTGCATAGGGATGCTTACGTGGTAGACACTGCATTTTAATCTGAAATTTCGCAACTGCAGAGCCAGATTCTGCCCTGAACACCTCAAATCCTCCTTTACCTTCTTCAAAATGACCCTTGCTTTGTCTTGGTGAGTGCCTGGCTCAGGATCCTGTCACAGCGTTACTGGAGGAGCAGTTGCTTCCTTGATGTCTAGACCTGGTCTTTTCCTTCTGAATTCCCAACTGAACTCTGCACGGTCATCCAGTAAATGTCTGCAGACACTTTTTTGAAGTCATAAAATGTCATCATTTTCCCATACTGGGACCTGACTACAGCAGCATCACCATATGAAAAAGAACAAACACATTGTCCTCCCAGTTCTGCCTTTTGCCTCAAGGGAGCCCCGCTGCCCGAGAACGCCCCCTAATGGCAGTGGGATGGGAGTCATTTAGGAGAAGGGAAGAGAACTGCACTCCTTGAAATGTGGGTGGGCGGGACGAACCCCAACTTTTCACCTGTCATCTTTGCACTCTGAAGCAAATCATTCCCTCCCTCCCTTCCTTCCTTCCTTCCTTCCTCTTTCCATCACTATGCCTCTTCTCATCACTGTTGTCATACATAAGTTTCTAAAATTGCTATGCTTATAAGTCTTGTATTGAAAGCACCTGGGTGCGGAGGGAAAGGGGCTAGAGTTTAGAAATCTGTACTTTTACGAAACTCAATGGAAGATTCATATGGACTATATCATTTTAGAACTTCTGGCATATATTCTGCTAGTCCAAACCTTTCATTTTACAGTTGAGGTAAAGGATCTTGTTCACGATCACAGAGGAGGTCAGGGTCAGGACCAGAGCAAGGATTCTGGATCCCAAGAGCCAGTGAAGATCTGTGTTTACTGCTTCACCTAGGTCTACTATGCTGACCTGACAGTCATTTCTCCACAGCCCCAAGTTAACCAAGAAGACCTAGTGGACATGGATCATGGCCATGTAGAGAACAGCAAGCTTACTCAGCTTTGGGATCCTGTGTCATACTGGTTTCCTGAATTAGCAATTGCAAGAGCTGGTTTCACACCTGGAAACATGTATTCCTCTAGCAATTCTGGCACTCTGTCTGCAGGCTGAGGTAAAATCAATATTTAGAAAGTAAACTGGGGCCCACGAAAATTTGTTTGGGGATACTAAAGTCTTACTTTTGAAAGGGGCATTAACACTGTCTTTGTCTGGCTCTATGTGTCTGTTGGGTTCCCAGCCATTCTCTTAAAGACCTCCTGCCAGGCTGTCACCCCTGCATGATCTTTGCTTTGATTCCAAAAGCAAGAGGGAACTCATTAGCTTCATTAACAAGCCATTCGGTTTTCTTACTTTTACAGGTGGGAATCTTGTTACTCCATGTCCCATCCTTCAGACACTCGATCTGGAACGTGTCCATCTCCACATTATCCTGGGAAGAAATCAAAGAAGGGAGTGGAAAGAAGGAAGAGGTGGAGTCAGTGGTTGTTTCCCAGCAAAACTAACTCCAACTCCAAATCTAGCTGTCCTTAACTGGGATTTTCCACCCAAGTCTCCAAGGTCAAGTTTGAAGATAAGGGAAACACAGATACTGAATTCCTACTCTGCATTCATGCTCTGGAGAGAGGCAAAGGCTATGTGTAAGAAGGGTTCAGGCAGAGAAAGAAAAGCTGTAGCCTTAACTCCTTTTTCAGAGCAGTGGTTCTGAAACTTGAGCAGGTGTTCAGCATCACCTGGAGGGCTTGTTAAAACAGACCGCTGGTCCATGTCCCCAGAATTTCCGATTCAGTGGGCCTGACCTACCCGAGTTAGCACTTCTACTAAGCTCCCAAGTGATGCTGATGCTGCCGATCTAGGGACTTTTCACTGAGAACTATTTCTTGAAAGCAGGGGTCCCCTAGCTTGACTGCACATTAGGCTCATTTTGAGAACGTTAAAAAAATGCCAAGTGCAGTTTTCAACCCCAAAGATACTGCTGTAGTTGATCTCAAGTGAGACCTAGGAGATGAAGGCTAGGGCTGGAGCCGTGGTTCAGCAGTTATGGGGCTTGCCTTGCACGTGTGAGTCCACGGGTTTGAACTCCAGCACCACATACACAACAAAGTGTCAGAGCAACGAAGACCACAGGAAAAACTATATATAATTGATTCCCTCATTCTCTCTCTCTTATTGTCCCCCCCTCTTTTTTTTAAGAGAGAGGGACAATGAGAGAGAAAAACGGAGTCAATTTTATTTAGTTTTTCACATGGCTTTCGTTGCTCGAACACTTCATTGTGTATGTGGTGCTGGGGTTTGAACTCGCGTACTAGTGCATGCCAGGCAAGCATTGTAACAACTGAGCCACCGTGCCAGCCCTGTGTCCCTCTCTCTTAAAAAAAAAATTTAAAGCTAAGTAGGAGAACCACTGTGGAAAAGCAAGGAGTATCTATCCACCATCTTTAAACCCTTTATTTCCCTTTCGAGGACCCCACACCACCCCATAAGCTGGATGAACGTTGTTAGGGTTGTTAGGCCTAATTAAGGAGCTCTATGGACCCCTATCTTTTTGTTTTTTAATCCAAAGCAGCCTGTTTTCTGATAAAAAGACTTTTGTATCACTTCCAGAAGTGAGAGACAGTCTGGGACACATGCATTAGAATTTTGGGAACATGTGGGAGGCTTTTGTGACAGTTAGGAAATGTGAGCTGGCACTCTGCCAAGTTCCAGCAGCCCCTCTGCCCTAGGGAGCTCTCCAGGCTTTGTTGGCCTTCGCCTGCCCGGCAGGCTCTGCACCTTCAGCACTTTGTAGCCTGTGTCACAGCTGATGAGCACTTGGTCTTTGAAGGAATACGTGGCTTGCAAGGGCTCCATTTTCCCATGGACAGGAGGTTGTATCTCGGGGCACTCGTTTCCTGGTGGGAAGCAAATGAAAGCACAGCAGGTGAGAAAACAAGGAAGAGCCTGGCAGAAAAGAGTCAGCACCCAGACAGCAAGGCCTGATGGAGGTGGAAAATGACAGAACGGAGTCCTGGAGGCCTGGACCTTCTAGGCCCTGCGGCAGACTTATCAAGAGCAAGTCACTTTCCAAATTGGCCCCCCATTGCTTATTATTAAGATGAGGTGGTTGGCCATACGATTTCATCATGACTCAGGGCTGGGTGAAATATAAATGTCATTGACTCCAACACTTTTCTGATGTTCTCTTTACAACATTCTCCACAGTAGATACCTAACGTCCTTTTGCATTTCTATAGTGACAGGAAGTTCAGTTCTTCTCAAATCTGTATCTTCCACATGTTGACTCTTCTGGTTAAATGAACAGTGTTTTCCTGTTTAGCTGAAATCTGTTTCTTTGTGAGTTTTACTCACTGGATAACCCAGAGGACCCCAATTGCCCTTTCTTCCCAGGACCCTGCTTCAAAGCATTTAAAGACCATGAATCATATACTTCTGAGTCCTCTTTTCTAAAGGCTAAATCTGACAAGATCCTCATGACCTGGGCCTATCCCTGACACTTTTTCCTGCTCATTCCTCTCCCCAGACTGGGCACTGCATAGGCTACAGCAGGCAGAGCCAGGGCTTCAGGCTCTATGAAGTCACACCTGGCTGATGTCCACCTTCCTTTTCCTTGAGTTATCACATACTTCTTGGGTCAAGTGGCTCTGTCAGGGTTGAGCCAGGACTGGCGGGGGCACTGAGGAATGGGACCTGTGGACTTTGCCAGTGGAGGGATCCACAGGCCCTCCACCATAATGAAACATTGGAAACTTCAGGCCCATGCCCAATTTCCAGCCCCAGACTTGGAAAAGGCCGAAGCTGAAAGGGCCTGCTCCAGGCCTAATGAATCACTGTGTAAGGGGTGGGGTTCAGGGAACAAGATTTCTTTTTGTAAAAATCTCCCACATGATGCTGAAATGCAGCCAGTTTTGAAAACTACAATTCTAGTTCAATCCCAATATCATTACTGCCTTGGTCCCTGTTTTATAGATGAGCAACTGAGTCAGGAGAGAGCATACACATCGGTCCCAAGCTATTTAGTGGGGTGTACCATCAGGTCCCCAGAGCAGTCCCAGGCCTTCATCTCCTCCCAGCCACCCTCCCTGTGAATGTGAGGACACAGGCTGGCTCAGGTGACTGGAGAGGGAAGAGGTTACCTGCAGCCCTGTATGAGAGCCTCCAGCCCCGGTTCTCGCCCGAGTTGTCACTGCGGAACTGGATCTGGATGCTATGGCTCTGGGTACTGATGGGCTCTGGGGCCTTCTCTCCACAAAAGGGTCCCAAGACGTTTGGACCAGCTGTAATCTAAAAAAGCAATACAGATAAAGAGAAGAGTCACATCCGAGCAGCTGAGGGGGCTGCTGTAGGCAACACTTCTGCATGGCACTATGGAGCTTTCTGGAAGTCTCTGTGAATCCATGGTATTCAGTCATGTTTTTAGTGGCCTTACCAGTTACCAAATAGTTTCATCTCTTCTATTTCATTTGAAATTTACAAAGGTTCAAAACGTGGACAAGGCAAGTTAATAATCCTATGTTTAAAGACAAACATATGGCTCAGAGAAGGTCATACCCTGTCCACGAAAGCTGACAAAAATTCTGCTGTCAAAGAACCCACTGTCTAGTACAGGGGGACCACAACAAGCAATAAGTATGATGTAATAGATATATATGCCATCATCTGTGTAATAGAAAGTAGTATTATAGCTTATAATTTTAAGCAGGCTGTCAAAGAAAGTCTTATGATGAGGTGACATTGAACCTGACATGTAGGATGAGTAGGAGCCTATGGTTTAAAGTGGAGGGAGGAGAACTTTCCAGGCAGAGAATATGGCTATGCAAAGGCCAAAGCCAAAGGTGGGAGAGAGCTTGGCAAGTGTTAAGCACAGGAAGGAAGCCAGTGTGGCCGGGACAGAGGGAGTGTCATGGCGTGTGAGGCTGGAAGGGCAAGGGCCACACTGTATTGAGTAATTTAGGTTCAATTCCAAGTGCAATCTTGATCTAATCTACCTTTTTAACCCTCAAGACTAAGGGAAAATAGATTGTGTGGAGCAAGGATGAAAGCAAGAAAACTAGTTGGGAAGTTTTGCAGTCAAACAGGGGAGAGGGGATGGGGTTTGAACTACGACAGAGGCAGTGGAGAAGGAAAGAAGGCAGTATTAGCTGATTCAGAGTCCCCAACTCCCAGTCCCTTTTTCTTCTATCTCTGAAGACTAGGACTCCTTAAGTGGCATTTGGTGAATTCCACAATCCTGGGTGTCATCTTCATCTTATTGCGGAGAGGGGGAAAGTGGAGCCCTAGAAGTTTAAGTTCCTGACCGAGGCTCCCATGCATAGCTCCTGGTAACCATGTGTGGTAGCCAGAATTCTAAGATGGTCCCCATACCTTCACTCCAGTGTTATTTTGTGATTATGTTTAGTTTTGTGACAAAAGAGACTTGTCAGAAGGCAGCAGAGAAGGATCTGAAAAGCTTCTAGATGCTGAGAGAGATTACTTGCTGACAGAAAGAAGATGGGACTTCAGTCCTACAACTGCAGGGATTCTGTCAACAATTTAAATGACCTTGGAAATGGATTGTTTCCCAAGATTAGTGCCCCATCCAGTTGGCACTCTGATTTTAATCTAGTGAAATGCTAATCAGAGAACCCAGCTGCACCATCTCGGTCTTCTGATCTACAGAACAATGTAATAAGATGTAACAAGAACTGCTGTGAGTGGTTATGCTGGTGTCAATTCAATACACAGCAATGAACACCCGTGCCCCTTTGCTTCCTGCTGTTCCTCCTGCAGCCAAGCTGCCTCCTAGCCTCTGAATTCAAGTGGGGAGCAGGCCAAATCTAAGTTCTTGAGTTTCTTTTCACAGACTCTTAAACTTCTCCCGCTGTTGACAACTCCCTTTACGGAAATTTCATTTTATGCCCTTTCTGACTTCCCTGATTTTCACTTTCTTCCATCCAGCTCTCAGAATTTGTTGTGTTCTAGCTTCAGTCTGTTTTGGACCAGTTTTCTCTTCACATGGTTTAAACAAACTCCTATTTGTGCACTTGATGGCACCCCTCTTTCTGCCGAGCTCCGCATCTCTCCTGAGGTCAGACCCCAATATGCAGTTCCACCTGGATGTTTCAGCTGGTCCTTGTCTTAAGAATTGCTTATTTGGGGCTGAAGTGGTGGCTAAGTGGTAGAGTGCTCGCCTGGCATGTGTGAAGGCCTAGATTCTAACCCCAGCAGCACATACACAACTAAGTGTCAGAAAAACAAAATTTGCTGAAAAATAAGATCTAAATAAAATTGATGCTCTCTTAAAAAAAAAACAAAAAGAACTGCTAATTTTACTTTCTACTTGTCTAAAAAAAAAAATCTTTCTTACTATGCCAGCCAGTAGCTCAAATTTAGGCTGCCTTTGCACCTTTCCTATACTAGTAGAATAACTGCAGATTGAATGGCTATTGGCCTGTGGCATCCTCTTACCTATTTGCCTTTTGCACAGTCCTTTTCCCCAGGCAGAACCAGCAGCATGACTTGTGAGGTCCAGTACACAATAAAAATGTGGATTCTTTATTCAAAATACATTAACAAGTTCAAAATTGCAATTGCAAAGCATCAAACCAAGTATGGGTTCTCTCTGAGTATAAGACCTCATGTGACATGGACAGATTGCATGTCCATGAAGTTGACCTTTGCTAATGCAGACTTGACCCTGTGACTTTCTTCCTTAAATTACCTTGATGGCCAGAGAGTTAGTTTTGGATCAGGGAAAACCCTTCAATCGGATCTGATTAAGCTGGTAGATATTATTTTAATAATGATTTTCAGAAATTAGCTCTTTGCCTTCTCTCCTGGGACGAGGTGAAAAGAGTAGAATATCAATTTCTCAAATCAGCCAAGATTGTCCAGTGTCCTCTGGACAAACACCTCCTGCAGGCTCACCTTGATGTAGTCATAGGGGCACGGCACTTCAGGATGGTCCTCAATGTCAAAAATGTCTTCAAATTGCAAGCTGATCATGAAGCCCTCTTCCAGCTCGATGTTGTAGAAGCATTCCGAGCTCTTGGGGTACGGGTTGGGGTAGTCAGGGCTGGTGATCAGGCCGGTCCTCTGGGTAAAGAGGTTGTCGCTGCACTCCACTGTGTGGGGGAAACATAGCGAAGAAAGTGGCACACTGAAGCCATAGCCACAGCAGACCCTTGCTTATCTGTCACTTTGATCTTTCCAGTGGCAGAGAAGGAATTAGCACCCTGGTTTCACAGGTGGGAGAACTGAATCTTTATGAGGAGAAGTGGTTTACCCAAGGTTACACACCTATAGTTTGCAGTCAAAACTTAAATGCAGACTTTTTAAAGTCTCTGTCCAGAGCTGTTTACCCTGTGTGACCACACTTACCATCAGATTTTCCACCACTTGTGAGGAGCAGGCAGGACTCTGAGAAGGGCGGGGTTTGAGATGGAGTAATCATGGGGATGTCTGGACCACTTTGGCCCTGCTCTCCCCTTCCCCTAAACTTCATCTAGGTCTCTGCGCAAACCGTTCCTTGGTCCTCATCTTAATACAGGCCCCTCACACGCACCCTCACTCCCAGCCCTGCCCTTCTTTCATTTTCTTCAAGTGTTGTCCACTACCTAACATTGTGTCACATATTTATTTGTTGATTTCTCTGGCCCACTAGACTGGGAGATTTTTGTTTTTTCTTGTTTCTTTTTCTTTCTTTCTTTCTTTTTTTTTTTTTTTTTTTTTTTGGTACCAAGGATTGAACCCAGGGGCACTTAACCACACCACATCCCAATCCCTTTTTACTTTTCATTTTGAGACAGGGCCTCCCTAAGTTGCTTAGAGCCTCACTAAGTTGCTGAGGTTGGCTTTGAACTTGCAACCCTCCTGTTTCAGCCTCCCGAGTCCCTGGGACTACAGGTGTGCGCCACGTAGACTATGAGTTCTATGAGCTCAAGGATTCGACTTAGTTCTGCACTGCAGTCATTGCAACCAGAGACTTGTTCTGGTCTGGCCCTGAGTTAGTCCTGCTCAGGCACCTGTATTTGCAGCTGAATTTTTGCCCTTGGCTGACCCATCCTAGAGCTGGGATGTCCATGCTTTCTGAGCCTTTGTTCATCCTACTCATTTGCAAATGAGAAACTGTAGCCCAGAAAGGCGAGCATGACTAAGTTGAAGTGCCACAGAGCTTGCAGAGCAGGTCTCTGGAAGCCCCATCTGTGTTTATTTTCTACCCAAGCATTCCTATGGGGGTAATCTCACTCCCAAGGGGGCTAAAACTGATTCCTGGGAGGAGTCTTACTCTTCTTATGCATACCACGTTAGATATATAGAGCATCCACAGATGTATAGAGTCTGTGGTATAAAAAGTTTTTAAAAAGGCTCCTGGGAACTGAAAATAAAGGAAGCTTGAGAAAACTTGCTCTACCTGACCATTTTCAGCCCTTACTATACTCAGTACCTAGTAGATACTTAATAAATACTTACCGAATGAAGGCAAAAAACATAACCTTCCTCAAGAAAATGTGCCTGTTGTTTCCGCTTTATACCGATTTAGTCTGATGGGAAACACAGGACTTTACTCAGAAACCAGCAATTTTTGAAGGAGGAAGAAAACGAGCTCTTGTCTACTGCCTTGTCCTCCTCCAATGATGCCTCACTAGCTGCCAAGTGTGATTCCACCCACAGTTCCTCACCCTGGGTCTCGCTAATCTACTGGTAGTTCTCCAAGTGCCCCAAGTTGTGTCACATTCTGAATATTTGGAAGCTGTTCTCCCTACATGGAATACTGCCTTCTCCTTATTCCTTCATCTGTCAAGGGTCACCATCTCTGGGAAGCATTTGTCCACATCTCCAGGTCGTTTCAGGTTTGATTGAACTGTGTCTGCGCTTCCTTTACGCAAGCATAGCAAAGGTGGCACTTACTGCATGGAACCATTTGCCTATGGCGCTGTAGCCTTCTGCAACGTGGCTGAGCCCCCCACCTCTCCCGTGCCCCAGCGTGAGACCACGGCACAGGAGCCAAGTTGATCAGAGATGAAAATAAAGAGAAATAGAAGGGGTGGGAAGTTTTCTTACCGATCTCTATTTTTGCCTCTTCCTCCTTTCCTTTGGACTAAGGTTCTCTCTGTCATAGAGGAACTTAGAGGCCATAAAAAGCAAAGAGAAGGAACTGCTGAGTGAGCCATGATTCATGGCTCAGAGAGAAAGGACCGGGGAACCCAGGTTTTCCCATTCCTTGGTCACATTGTTCACCCACAGTAGGAGAAGAGTCAGGGACTGATGCAGTAGGAATACAGATGCCCTAATAGTCAGACCTTCTCGATTGTGCTCCCCTGGGAACTGGAACCCAGGCTTCCAGTTGAATGAATTCACATGGTATCTGAAGTACATCAACTTCATTTTTTATTGTCCCTACTGTGCTTCCGTCTTTCCTCTGATCCTCCTCTAATTGTATTGGGAGGTGTGGCATGTTGTGGCAATATGTAGAATGACCCCCAGGCCCTACCTCGGCAGGTCCTGTTGTCTGTGTGGAGAATGTAGCCAAAGTGGCAGGAGCAGTAGTAGCCGCCAATGTAGTTGTGGCAGTAGTGGTCGCAGGACAGCTCCTCGTCCTCCCTCTCCTTGCACTCGTCCACATCTGCAGGGCAGGTAGAGCCTCTCAGTCAATTGGTGCATGCATGATGAGAAGGTGACAGCCAAAATATTTACCCCACTTAGCATGAGCCTCTCGTTTCGATACATTCCCGCATAAAGCCCAGAGGTAGCCATTAGCCTCATTTTACAGATGAGGAACTATAACTCAGGAGAGTTGATCAACTGGTCACAGAGATCCAGGTTCAAACCTGGGCAAGCTGACTCCTGGTGGAAGCACTATCCTTTAACAGATGTGATCATTACCGCGTTCCAGACAGCAAGCTTAGGGCTCTTAGTACCCCCTTTTATAGATGATGAAACTGAGACATAGAGGACCTAGCTGGGCTGGCTCCAGAGCTGGGCTCTTCACTTCTAATTCATGGTATCTCTTTGTTTCTTTCTAAGCCCCCAATATGGGTCAAGCCTTGTCCTAGGCACTGAGTATACATTTCTCCTAGGCGGACATATGAATGGCACATGAAAAGATGCTCAACATCATTAGTCATCAAGGGAATGCAATTTAAACCATAATGAGGTATACTGCATGCCCACTAGATGGCTAAACACTACAAAATCGACAACATCTAATGTTGGTAAAGATATGGAGCAGCCAGAACCCTCGGACACTCAGACATTGGTGGTTATATATGCATACATATAAAATATTTGTATAGTATATACATATGTATGTATATATACATATATGTACATAGACATATATATACCATATATTTGTACATAGACATACATATAGTACATACATATGTACATAGTATATATATAAAATGATATGATTGCTTTGGAAGATCTCTGGCATTTTCTTTTAAAACTAAACATAGCTGCCCTATGACTCAGCAATTTTATTCCTAAATATTTGTTCAATAGAAATGAAAACATGATTGCAAAGACTGTACAAGAAGGTTCATAGACATTTTATTAATGCCAGCCCCAAACAGGTAGAGGCCAGTTGTCTCTCATAGGGAGAATGGATATAGATAGATAGGTGGATAGATAGATAGATAACTATAGTATGAATATATAATGGAACTCTGTTCTGCCAGGAAAAGGAATAAATTATTGATGCATGCCACAATATAAATAAATATCAAGAACATGTGTAAAAGAATTTTCACCTCTAAAATATCTGGGCGTTCATTTATGTGAAGTTTTAGAAGAGACAAAATTAATATATGGCCAAAAAAAATCAGAATAGCCATTTCCTATAAGGGAAACGGGAGCCGAAATTCACTGGGCAGGAACGTGAACCATCTTTATGAGGTGTTTAAATTCAATATCTTGTTATGGCTTTAGGTTACACACAAGTATAAATTTGTCAAAATTCAACAAATGTGTACTAAGATTTGCACATTCCATTTAACGCAAATTTCACACCAAAAGAAAAAAATGTGAACAGGTACTGAACTGTAACAAAGTTATGCTCATGTAGGAATATTTGGGAAGAAATGTCTGCAATTATTTTGCAATCACTTTGAATGCAATTACTTTGAAATGTATCCAAAAAGATTAATTGATGTATGAATAAAAGATAGGTGGTGGATGTGTGATGCAGTAAATGCAGTGAGACATGAAGGGTAGAATCCCTGTGGCGAGTCAATAGGTGTTTACAGCCAAGGAGGGGACATGGGCAGCTTGCATCTTTAAAGAGAACAAGAGACCTAGGGACAAGCCACCCAGTCCCCTAACTTACCTACAGCCATGTAATGGGCATCAAAGCCTGTGAACCTCTCCTCGTTGGAGAAATCTG
The DNA here is from genome assembly GCA_004027875.1 of Aplodontia rufa. Classification (NCBI taxonomy): domain Eukaryota; kingdom Metazoa; phylum Chordata; class Mammalia; order Rodentia; family Aplodontiidae; genus Aplodontia; species Aplodontia rufa. The sequence goes on along the minus strand of PVKS010000685.1, from coordinate 72,765 downwards.
ACCGGAAAGTGACGGACATGAAGGAGCCAGGGGAGAGAACCACTTCCTGGCCAGGGGTCTGTTCTGTGTCCGTGGTCTCCCTGCCACAGAAAGTTGCCAGCACCTGGTCTTCGGTTTCTACCTTTGAGGTCAAAGTGAAAGGGAATGAAATGAACAGCTCACATTATGCTTCTTCCCCGATCTCCAGGAAGGAAGAGGAAGGGGCTTCCCACAGGTAGACTAGGCAGCCTAGGAAACTCAAGGAAAGGAGGTTGAGGATTCTTAGACTTGAGGAAAGATACATTAGAGGTTAAGTCAACGAGGCCATCTGATCAGTTTCGCTGATTTGTTTAGCTCCTTCAGTGGTAGGTTGATATTTGTTATTCCTGTGGCTTATCTATCAAAATAACAAAAGGAGTTAGATAACCTCACAGATGGATTCTATATACAACAGGAACTTACTATGTCTCCAAACAAAAGAAACTTGATGTACAATATAAAGCATCCATTGAGCAACCAGTGAGCAAGGCGTGAGATGGGGATAATGAGGGAAGAGTAAGACTCACTACTGTGCCCAGGACAGCAGTGCTGAGTGACAGAGCTGTTACACAACCTGGGCAGTGGTTCAGTAGGAGCACCCAGGAGGTGAAGGAGCACCACCAGGACACAGGTTAGAACTGTTCTTTACAGCTGTGCCTCAGAGCATGGAATAGGACCTGGCACACAGCAAGCTGTCCAATAAATATTTGTTAACAAGAACTAAAAGTGTGGACCTATTCTGAGAGCTATGATAGCCAGGGAATCTGTGAAAACTGTAGGAAGAGATGTACTTGGAAGGAAACGTAGACAGGAGATTATGGTTGATATTGAATGCAATTAACTCTGTAAATGGAAAACATTGAAAAAAAATTTAAAGAGAGAGGGACAGTGAGAGAGAGAGAGAGAGAGAATCAATTTTTATTTAGTTTTTCATTTGGCCCATGGAGTCACTGCTCCAGCCCACATTGAAAACTTTTGAAGAGGAAATCATGTCATTTAATAGGTAGTCCTAAAACACACACACTGCTTATTGGAACCATCCAGATGCAAAAATTTGCCTACTTGCCGACAGAATTCCCTACTTTAAAAGAGCCAAACGCTCTGTTTTAACTCAGACAGTGAAGCAGGGATCCTACAAGGCTGTCTGAAGCTGATTTTGTATGCCTGGTTTGGGAAGCACAGGATGGGAGCTGGCTGGTATAGTTATTTAACTATGAAACTTGACCTACCCACTACTCTATCATCTCACACCTAACTCAAGTTTTTTAAAGCTTGCATTTGTTTTTGCAATCTCTGGGCTGATATTTTAGCCATGACACATGAGAAAATCTTGCTAAGAATTATTGCTGCTGCCTTTCAAAGTCACCGAAGGAAAGTTTTCAAAGGCTGTCTGTGGCTAGTAGCTTCTAATAAATTCGTTGTTTTGTTCATTAGCTCAGTTTGCCAGAAGAATCTTGACATTTGACACTTCTGTTTTGAAGCTAATGGCTTATTTGTTTAAAATAAGAAGGAGTTTTAAAGAAAAACAATTTGCCCTGGCAACAAAATACAAGGACAATTAATCACTAACACTGGACTTGAAGTGTAAACAGAAAATGAGATCACTTCGGCTTCGCTATTTGTTCTCTGCAGATAGCAGGGGACTCACACCAGCCTTCTTATGCAGAAAGTACCCTTCAGACGAAAAGTCACTTCCTGGACTGTCCCAGCTGCTGTGTTAGTTTGGTTAACTGACTTGTCCAAATAGCTAAAGGTTTACCTAACTGTAATCTTTAAAAATTTTTTTTTCCCGTTAGGTACATTGTTTCTTTTTCAAAAAGTGATTTATACAAATCCCTGCTTTAAGGGAAGCATGCTAAACCTTTCTTGATGATCCACAGACATTGTCATGAACTTTAACTATCATGATACTGCATTAAAATGAGATTGTTGGGGATGCTGAGTTGTGCAATGTTTTTTCCTGTGTGACATTACTACCAGACATCACACCTTTATAATCTGTGTATCTCCTTATGTCCTGTTCTGTTTCCTGTGTTTTGATCAATCTATATAGCTGCAGCTTTCTGTTTATTTTTAATATGCTATGAATTGGAAACCACTTGAGCTACTCTTGTTGGAAGTCAATAAAAAAGGAGAGTAAATAGAGAGTGAGGGCTTGGGACAGAGATTCTTCTCTGTACAATTACGCGAATCACATGCTCTTACCTTGGAGACCTCAGCTTTAGAGTAATGTAAGTTGCATGGACCTGGCAGTTGGAGGTGTTATGTCCTATTCCTAATTCTATCATAGATTACTCTATGACTACCCCATCTTTAGCTCTCAGTTATCCACCTGTAACTTTCTGAACTCTAGATTCTCTTCCAAATTTGACATACTAGTGTTCTAACAAATCTGCATTGTTAAATTAACCAACAGTAAACAGGAGTTTCAACACAGATTGTGATTGCTGCTGTTTACTGATGAACTTAAGTTTGTTTATGATTTATATCCATGTAATATAAAATTGATTACCAGTGAATAGTCGTGCCTTGAGCATTAACAGTTCCAACCACAACAACTTATTTCCTTAACTTGGCATCCCCAAGCAGTGCCTGGAGAATGGATACTTCCAAGTGAAACTTATCAGAGATCATTTGAATTAAATAGATACCTATTGAAGGTCTGTGAAAAATATTCTACCTCCTCATAATTTCTGGGCTTAAGGACTTTTTCATGATGACAAATAAATACTTATCACTTGCAGAACCACACTACTATAGAGGACAAGGGAGCATGCTCCCACTGAGAGCCATCAGATATACTTTAAAAGCAGAGGAGGACAGTAGCCCAGTGCCAGAGGAACTCAGTCTGAAGCCCAGAACAGAGTATTGGGATATCAGGGCTGGGAGGGAACTTTTAAGAGTTATTTCAATCTCCCTTCTAGAGGAAGCTGACGTTTAGAAGGGGGGAGTGACTTGCACAAGGATAAAGAGATAATCTGACTATTTTTTTATATGAGTTTTCTTTGGAACCAATCTTAGGCTGGGGAAAGGAACCACCAACCTGTAGAGTACATGACAAAAGACACAGACACTTGACCAAATAATTTTCCTGGCTCAAGAGCCTCTTGAAACCTTATCTAGGGTACATGGATTGTCTCCCAAAGAGGATGTGGCTCAGTGACAGCCATAACCTAAACAGAGGGGTCACTGGCCCTGTTTATAATTTGCATGTGCTGCTGCAGATTATAAAGTTTTACAAAGATCATTTGTCTCTGGGTAGGGAAGAAGAATTGAGCCCTGACTTCTGTTTGGACTCTCCCATTTCTGGGGTTATTATATCAATATTGTGGAGGGAACTTATCCGTTGAAGATATAAATTTATAAGAGCAGAGAACACTTTGTTCCCTTGCAGACTATTGTTATTCAAGACACCAACATGTGGTTGTATGTAGTGAATTTATTTTCTTTTGACCCAATTTGACAAGTATTTAGGTACCAAGATCTGTCTGAAGTATAATGCTGTGGATGTCAAAAATTACTTCTTTTGTGGCATGAGCTAAATAAGCACATCCCCTGCCTCTAGGAATGTGACATTTTAGTAGGGGAATAGGATAATTACTCATATGTGCATGTTAGGGGACTATCAGTATATGGTAACTGCAATGAAAGATGTGGAGATTCAGGGTTTAAAGGGCATAACTGCATCCAGATGAGAGGGATCAGAAAATATAGAGAGGTTGAGGATGTAACTCATTGGTAAAATGTTTCCCTAGTAGATGGATAGCCCTAGCTTTGACCCCAAAACAAAAATTAAGCAAACAAAACACACACACACACACACACACACACACACACACACACACACACACATGCTAAAAAGTCCTTTGAACTGTGGACTAGCAGGTGAGTAGGATTCAGGCAGGTAGGAAGAGTAGGTAGAGGATTGGAGTGGTAGGGAGAACATCTAGGTGGAGAGAAGAGTGAAGGTTTGGGGTAGCCAGAGTCCCAGTTAAGCACCAGTGCCCACTGCCCCCAACCACCTGGTACAGAAGCAGAATTCTGTTGAAGGCACAGGGCTTGGAATTGGATCTCAGGAGGAGAAGACAAGGTCTGTGCTTTCCATAAGTTTTCTCAAACACAAAGTTTCCAGGCATGACCGAGGCAAGGCAGCAGGAAGTTGGTCAAATGCCTACGGGAAAGACAACTATAGCTGCTCTCAACACATACATAGCTCCATCGCATCAGTTCACAGCTACGTTGACATCAATCGATCAACTCCTTCAATGTACAGAGAAAGCAATCCAGGAGTGATTGTTCTTATTTTATAGATAAGGAAATCGGAGCGCAGATAATTTAAATGATTTGGGCAAAATGAGTGTGAGAGGTGAATGAGCCTAGTGAGCAGTAGGTCCAGGTCAGCAATTGAACCATCCAGATTTCCTGGTCAGAGCTCCATAAACGGTACATAAACAAGGTTCCCCTATATTCCAAGTGCCTCATGGCTTGGCTCACCAATGTTTACAAGCTACATCCTAGAGCCCTCCTGAAATCTATTACGGACCCTTGAAGAACATTTCAGACTTAATTTAGGCAGACATTTAGGGAGAATGCTGAATTATTTTATTAATAATTTAGTTAATCTTAGAATGACATTTCTCAGAATTTCCCTCCCTGTTTATTTCCAAGTTAGAGTTGACAAAAAGAAGGATTTGTACATGTTTGGAAAGCTGTATTATTATTCAGTGAAGGTTGTTTGGATCAACACAGTTTTGCCTAGTAAGTTTTAACTTGCTTTCACATTCCCCTACCCTGCATCCAGCTCTTCCTTTCAACCATTGGCTCTGATGTTCCAAGAGTGGCCCATGTCTACCACCAGATGCTTGCTTGTGGATCCACAGAGGCTTCTTTGAGTTAACAGCTTTCAAAGACCTCTTTCCACGAGTTTTGATTTCTCTGTCCCACTTTAGCCTCTTACATGGTCTTGACTTACCAAATTCTCTTGCAGATGCCAACACTTCTGCCAGTGGCAGAGCTCTGCAAGAACCTGTCAGTGACATTTTCCGTGGTCCTCTAACTTCCTATCTCCAATATTTACATCCTCAGCTCTTTCCATAATTACATGAGTGCTAATGCTCATAAGTATCTATTATCTCATAATATTCACAGAGACTTTGCTTTCCTGATTGAACTCAGATTGATAGCATTGTTGGTGACAGAATTAGTATGCTGCAGCAATAAAAAACTAGAACATTGGCCTTGGTTTTGGGAATTTGCTAATAAGTGAATGCAAGAAAATAAGTGAGAAAACTGCCGTAGAAGCTTGAAAAACAGCTACCTGAGTTCTGTAATGTGACACGATTGGCGAATGTGCCCAGGCAACGGAGAAGGTAGAAGAATGTACATAATGAACATGTGGATCTGGCTAAGGAGAGCTCTGGACTAAAGGTTGAAAGTATGATATGCACTCGATCTTGCATGCAAGGTCTTTGGAAAGATGTGAGTCTTCGGTGTGCAAGCTGCACATAGGGGAAAGAGAGGTCCCAGGACCAGCTGGGTTGGAAAACAGCAAAACACCTTAAAAAGCAAAGCGACATTCAGGGTAAATATCAAGTCAAAGATGTGGCTGTAAGAACCAAATGTTCAGATCTAGAAGATTTAAGCCAGTGCTTTATATTCTGTATCCGTCAGATGAAAAGGCACCTAAGAATCTAAAGGACCTTGACGTGCTCACCAAAGTAGAGAAGCCTACTTTGGAAAGAACACTGAACATACGTGTGTGTGTGTGTGTGTGTGTGTGTGTGTGTAATAGGAGACTCAAAAGAGATTTTAAGGAAGACATGTCAGCCTGGACTAGAAATGACTGAGACATTTCAAAATGAGAAGAGGCCTCTGGGCCCAAGGTTACTATATTCAGAAAATAGGCTGAAAGGAGCACTTGGTTGCAAACATGGGTCATTTCTTGTGGAAAGGGAAGAACGTCTCAGAAGGTAAATCTAAGAAGAAAGAGGCAGAGCCAAAGGCAAGAGGCATGACCCGCAGAGAGCAGGAACTGGGAACCACGCCCAAGGAACAGATCTAGGCTCTAAAGAACATTCCTGGTTTCTGGAGTAGGCAATGTGAACCTGGCTGAATTTCAAAATTATTATGGGGCAGTAACGTTACATGACTCCCATTTCTCCCATTTTTCAATGGGAGTTCTGTTTCTGTTATCTTATTCTTGTCTCACCAAGATAAGAACATATTGAGTATGTGGAGGGCAAATAATTTTCCTTTCGGATTCAGAGATATCTAAACCAAGAGGAGCTGTATCTAAGAAGCTACACCTTTGGTGTCTCATCTGCTTGTAAACCTGATGTAGATCACGAGGCCCTGGACTTCAGACCTGACCTGCTAAAGCAATGCAATTTGGGGGGAGAGGTAAAAGTATATTTGGCATATAAACAGATCATGAATTATTTTGTCCATAGAGTGCGGTATACTTTTGGCAAAAATACCCACAATAATCCCTTCCATTCCTATATACAGACTCTATTGTAATGTTACTTTGCTGCTCATGGATTGACTTAGTATATTGCTTCTATTTATTTATTTATTTATTCTTTAAATATGGACTTACAATTAGGAGGGAATCATCAAATAATTAAGAACAAATGTATATTCACATAGCAAGCCAAGGCTGATGCCATTCCATGGTTTCCCCCCTTGGGTTCCCCATGGTTCCATGTTTCCTCCTGTTAAATCCCCATGTTAAATGGATTCTTCATGGAAGTCGGAGGTTTCCCTCTGAGTTGATTCCCCCATACTCCCTCCCTGCTGTCTCCTTGATGTCCTTCCTGTTCCCTCCCCCGCTCTCTACTCCCCTTCCTGCTCCCCTCCCCATGTCTCCAAGCATCCTGGGCCAGGTTCCCCCTGTTCATGTAAAAATTCATACAGGTTGAGGTTATTTTTAGCTTAGCCAACTATCATACTGTATCCAGTTGTATTCTAGCTTCCACAAAGTGAATTGCTATTATGAAAAGTATATGGTGTGTAGAAATGGTATGTCACTTCCAAACTTAGGATTCAAGGAGGCTTATGATTATTGATAAAAATTGTTTACTTGTCAAACTTTAGTCAAACTTCTGAACTTCCTCCTAGACTCATTCATCTGTTCACTACCTTGTAAAATCCAGTATTAGGAAAGAAACCTGATAAATCAGTTTATTAATAACCCCCCTATCCCTGATATGTTCACCCCTGGATATGTCATTGTATTCCTCATCCTCCACTATCCCCTAGGTGATGTCTGATCACCCTTGTCTTTCTTCAGAAGAATCATATTTAGGTGAGTTTTCTCAGAATCCTCCTTAACCCTGATGTTTCCTCCTAGTACTATTCCATTCACTGCCTTCTTGCTCGTTGGCTAGAAATTCCCGATTGCCCATGCTGTATTTGGAACTGAAAGTATCTCCTCTTGGCATCACTGCAAAATTCCATTGTTTTGCCCCTATACTTACCATGATAATCGTAAATAAATGTTGCCTTACAATTCTTTAACAAGGATCATTGAATAACTCTTTCTTTAACACAGTTTTTCATGTGCCCTGAGGTTACTTGTGAAGAAGGCCTAGGAAGCCTATTGGACAATCAAAAGCCACATAGAGCAGAGATGAACTGTGCAGTTGAGATATCTAGACCAATAAGCTGACACTCACTGGTAGCCACCAGATGGACAGTGAGGCCATCTTGAACCTTTGTGTTTTAGTCAAACTCTTTACAACTGCATGAAAAACCCTGGGAAAATCCAAAAGAAGAACCATCCCACTAAGCCCAGAGTAAACTGCTAACTGCAGAATTATGAGCATATGACATGGATTTAACTACTAAAGGTTGGAGTGGTTTTCTGCACAGTTGCAGAAAACTCTCACAGGGGAATAAGAAAATGATTTGGAACAATGAGTAAGAATGACATTTGGGAGTGGAAATTAGAAGTATCATAACATAGTGGGTTCTCAGGGCCTTGAAAGTTACCTAGTCGTCATCTTTTTACTAAACCCTTACCAAAAAAAATCACTTCACCTTTTTTACTGTCAGCTGCAGAGATAAGAGTTACAGTTCCTCCCAGTTTAGATAAGACATTTTAGACTATACTTGCTTTAGAAACTTACCCCCTGGTCTCATACCTGGGACTGTAAGCTCAGGGAAAATATTCCAAACATGGAAAAAACTTTATGAACAAAGATATAGTTATCATTATATGTAATAATAGAAAATAAGAAATAATATAAATATTCAATTCTGAGGCAGAAATTGGTATCAATTTAGTAAATATTAGCCATTAATTATCACATTACTGAAGAATTTGTGATGATCTGGAATATTCTTTTTTTTTTTTTGAGGAATAAAAGGAGTAGGATTTATTTAAGGAAGAAGGGTGGAGTGGCATCTGGAAGCAGGACACCCTGGACATATTCTTAATAGCTGATTCTTAGTAAGTGAAAAACTAATAAAACATTGTATATGTTGAAAGCTTGCATTAGAAGTGAATTGTGGAAGGAATCTGTGCAAACTGTTGACAGTGGCTAATGGAACTATAGATAACTTTAATTTTTTCCTTTATTTTCCCACTTGGGCCCTAAGTCTTCTTCCCGGTGATATAACATTTGCCAGATCTGGTCGACAAACCAAGGGAACACACAGGCAGAGCAAATAAGCCAGCCTGGACCTTCACAGTCCTTCATCTTTTGTCATCATCAGAGTCTTCCCTTCCTCATGGGAAATGGTATGGGGAGTCCCTAGCACTCTATCACCTCCTTTTATTTTCTTTTCTTTTTTCCATAATGATTTGGTCTCAATAGATTTGAAAAAACAATAAGATAAACAATAAATTTCTTATAAAAAGAAATTCAGAGTAACTAAAATTCACATATGGCAACGTATGTCCAGGAGGCTCTTATGTTGGGGGAAGTTTTTATGATGTGATCCAAGAGGGGGTGAGTGGATGGTTTTTATATTAGTTAGCTTTTTGCTGCTGTGTCAGAATGCCAGATAAAAATAAATTAAAGGAGAAAAGATTCACTTTGGCTTATGGTCTCAGAGGCTTCAGTCCATTATCAGAGGGCTACATTGCTTTGTGCCTGAGGTGAGGCAGAACATCACGCAGAATGGTGCGGCAGAGCAAAGCTGTCAGATCAGGGCGGCCAGGAAGCAGGGAGAAAGAGCATGAGGGAGGGGCCAGGATAAGGAATACCCTTCCAGGGCACTCCCTCAGTGACCTTCTTCCTCTAGCTAGGTACCACTGCCTTCAGTTTCCACCACCTCTAAACAATGTCATCAAATACAAATCCTTCAATGGATTAATCCATCAGAGTCATCAAGATCCAATCCTTTCCCCAAATCCTCACCTCTCAACATTAAAGTTTTAGGAACCATGGTTTCAACACATGAAAATTCAGAGGGTATTTCGTATCCAAACCATAGCAGATTAGGAAAGGAAGAAGACTTTGCATGGAGAAAGAGTGGGCAGAGAGAGGGAGGGAGAAAGGGAGAGAAAGAGAAAGAGAAAAATGATATTGGACACTTAAGAAAGTTTGCCATAGAAACACCAGAATACGGCTGTCTCTTTTGTTTTGCCTTATTTCTTAAGAGAGTGAGTAAAATTGTGAATTGTCTTCAATTTTTAAAGTTTTTATTCTTAGGCTGTAACCCTTTACTAATACTGGATTATTTGGGACCTTATTTTCATGTGGGTTGCACATGATCTTCACAAACTATTAGAAGTTGGAAAAATTACTTAGGCTCTCTATGTCAGAGTGAATCATGCCTCCCAAAATACATGTGGAAGTCTAACCCCGGTGTCTTTGAACATGACCTTCATGAAGGTTTCCTTTTGCAGATGTAATCGAGTCAAGATGATACCACGTAGAGTCAGGGTGGGCCCTGAGCCAGTGACTGTGTTCTTACAAGAAGACAGAAATTGGGACGCAGAAACACAAAGAGAGGAAGTCAGCCATGCAAAGACAGAGGCAGAGATTGGGGTTTTTGCTACCATGAGCCAAGGAACACCAAGGACAGCCTACAACCAGCAGAAAGACAGAAAAGGCAAGGATTCTCCACCAGCACCTTTCAGAAAGAGCAGGGCCCTGCCGACATCCTGATTCTAGAGTTCCAGTCTTCAGGACCACATGAGAATATGTTCTTGCTGTTTTGAGACCCTTGGAGTGTGGTTGTTATGGCAGGCTTAAGAAAATAATACACTCTGTATATAGGTTTTCCCAAATATAAAAACGTGAGTGTCATGGGGTTTGTGTCACAGGACTGTTGTGTGACATGAGTTGGTACATGTGAAGTGCTAGAATTTAGTTAGCACTAAGCAAATCAGTACAGAAAGGACGGCTGAGGTCCAGCCACGGAGAGGACCTGTTCTGGGCTCCTAGCCAGGGGGGCCTGGATAACTTTGTGAGTCTGAAGAAGCATTCAGAGACCCCAACTCTTCCTGAACACACTATTTGCTAGATTTCACTTCTTTGATGCTAATCTCAGTGAAGCCATCGGCAGTTTGAGACCTCTCAGCCCAGACTCCTTGTTCGGCAGGTGGCTTTTAGGTCTTCTTGGCTCTTTGCACTTTACAAAACTTCTTGATGGTCCTGGGATGGGTGGCATGAAAAAAGAATCGTTAACCTTATCGGATGAGAGAAGACCAGAGTAATGGAAGGGATTTCGGAAGGTTTTTGTCCACTGAAGAATAATTCCAAGATCAAGAATCTCTTTCTTTACTTTCCTGTGCTTCCAAGAATTTTTCTAGATGTGTGAATGTAGATAGGTGGCAGCCCTGGGCATGGGACTCCTGCTCACAGGTGAATTCTCTGTATTCCTGAGCTTACCTTTCTCTGAAAGTCTATCCAGGGGCTCCAGGGGCTGGGCCAATATTTACTGATTCAATTTTGCTATTTTACTAAATTTCAGTTATAGAGCATGGATGGGAGTAAATTAAAGGTACCAGATACCAGACAAGAATCTGGGTCTAGAAAAAAAAGAGGCACCTGATATGGGTGTTGGTTTTTGTGTTACAATTCAGAGGCTTTTGAAAGCCACGTAAACAAAACTGACACAGCAAGCAGATCTAAGACTGCAGTTGACCTTAGATAAGAGGTGCTGGCCGTTGATGCTGCAATCCTGGCCCAAGTCATTTGGTCACAACAAATAAATAATAATGATGATGATGCTATCGATAACCATATTGATGCCTCCTTCTTTCCAGTTAATGGAATTTTCACCTTCTCTATTTTATTTTATCTTAATAACAATCATGTAATGAATGTACTTTAAGGAACCATTGTAATTCTGAGCCCAGAAAGCTCATAAGATTTCACCAAAGCCACACAGCCTACGAGAAAAAACCCAGACGTCCTGACTCCCAGGTCTGATTCAATAGTTGGAATCAAACAGCTACAGAAGGTCAGAGCTGCAAAGGGCACTCAAGGCCTTCAAATCTGCACCATTCCTTTCTTGCAGAAACCTAGACTCATTTAAAGTCACATGGCCAGTTCAAGGGCAGGGCCAATACCAGGGCCTAGTTGTACTGCTCTTCCCAGGACAGCATTCTTCTTTGGTATTTGTTAATCAGAGTAAAAGCTCCCTGACAGAAGCTGGAGGTGGCTCAGCAGTTACTGTGCTTGCCTGGCGTGCTCGAGGACGTGGGTTCAAACCTGGCACCATGTACACAATGAAGTGTCAGAGCAATGAAAGCCACGTGAAAAACTAAATATAATCGATTCTGTTTTTCTCTCTGTCACTGTCCTCTCTCTCTCTTAAAAACAAAACAAAACAAAACAAAAAAGCTCCCTTGACAGAGCTGGGTGAACCCCTAAGAAGGTATTGTGTACATGCAAAAGCAAGAAACCATAAAGAATGAGGGGGCCTGAGAAAGAGTTCCCAGGTCCTGAGGGTCCAGGAATCCCACCACTGCCAGGAAAAGTGGCCCACTCTCAGGGAGCTGGACAGAAAAGGGCAGCAGGGGTAGAAAGAGAAGAAAGAGCTGGCAGGGAGGGGTTCTGCCCAGAGCCTGGGAAGCGGGCATCCCACAGGTGGGAAACCCGAAGTGCCCACCTTCTCAGCGGGCACAGGGCTTCGGCTGGGCTGCGGGGGAGAGTCTGGGAACTGTAAGGGAAGGAGGGCCAAGGAGGATTTATGCTCTCTTCAGCCCATGAATGGCTCAGACTCCTCCATCCCGCCCTCTGGGGCTTCAGAGCTGCTCATTCACATGCAAATCCTTTCAGCAAGGCAGAGGCTGGGCCCCAAACTGTTCAGTACAGAAAAATAGTTTCAGGACTGCAATAAACAAAGGCTCACAGTATTCTGCCCCACAGGCTGCCTGGCCCAAGGTATGTCACAGTTGAGACTGGGGTGGAGATGGTAATAAGGCCAGTAACGCTGTAAAAGGGACCTGCCACGCAAGGGGCAGCATCCTGAAGCATTTTCCTTGCACAGAAATCCTTAAAGAGCTCTACAGTAGGGACCAAAGGATCCTAGGCTCTGGTCACAGGTCTGCCACTCATGTGTCACTTTGACCTCCCCGGGCAGTGGTATGCTGGATTTAGGAGCTCCGTCTAAAGTTGACTTTTCTAAGTCAACTGTCAACTTTTGGGGGATTTTGCTACCCTTTAATGCCATCCTTAAAGATTGTTTTATAAACTTACAATAAAATATTAGAAAAAAATTATATGAAAACTTATCCCTTCCTGATTATTTTCGCATTGCTTTTTGATCCATGCTCTTGAGGTTCTTAATGTGCATTGTATCTGAATGGTGAACGGCATTCCAAGGTACATGGTACACTTTTTCTGCCTCCCCCATCTAGCTGTTAATCATTCATAGGTACACACCACTGTCTCCAGGCATGGTTTACTCAGACAGAAAAGGTGGGTATTAATACTGTCCTCCAAGTCAGAAAGTCAAAGGAGAGCTTGGGTGTGGACGCTGCCTGTGAAGTCCATCACTACCTGGCAGCATTTGCAGGAACCCCAATCCCAGCCTCCCTCCCTGCCACACTTGTGCAAGTTGGTCTTCATCTCTCACTGCTGTCCCTCCAGCCATGCTGCCATCCTGGTGTTCTTCAAATACATCAGGCTCTTTTCCACCCAGGGGCTCTTCCACTGCCTGATCCTTCTGATCGGATTGATTTTCCCCCAGAAAGCACATGACTAATTTCCTCCACTTCTTTGAGTCTTGACTCAAATGCCACCCTCAGTGAGGCGCAGCACTACCGCCACACTGAAATCACAGTATCCACCTAAACCCGTGTAGATCCCGTTTCTCTGCTCTACTTCATTCATTTGCCTGTAGCAATGACTACATAATTTACTTGTGAGTTATATTTAGTGTGTGTTGTCTGTGTACTTCATTGCAACGTGAGCACTGTAATGGCAGGGATTTCTGTCCTAATTACTGTAAGCGCTAATAAATTGTAGGCACTCAATAAATATATGCTGAATAAATGAAAAATTTTCATTCCCTACCTTTTCGTTCCATAGAGAAAAAAAATTTGAGCTCCACTTTTTTCCAAGAGGGCCCAGTGTCAACACAAGCACATGGATGTGCACCCAGGCACCCGCACCCTGGAGCACTCCTATCTCACACTCATCCGCACTCACAGCATGGGGCGCTTCACTCTGTTTTTCATCACCCCAGATCCTGTGCTGGTCACACTTCCTGCACAAAATGAGCTTTTGTCACAGTTTTCTGAAGCTCATTTTCACTTCCTGATTCTTCTGAATCAGCTAGAATTGGTGTTTGGGACCTGGAGTCTTTAGAGGGAAGAATCCTGCTGGGGACTACAATTGAAATTCATGAGAAACTACATTCATCTCTTTCTCATTTCCTTCGGGGGCCAAGGCCTCCTGTCTACTCCCAGAGAATTAACAGAGCTGCTGCAGCAGCTGGGGTCAGAGCGGACTGAAGGTCGAGGGCATGTTCTAAGTAAACACAGCAGTGCACAGAAATAGGAGCCCAGGTCAGAGAATTTATCTCTCAGATACACAGTGGGATGAAGACTGATGGATATACCCTGGGGGAAGGGGCAATGGCCTGGGGGTCACAGACCAGCAGAACTGTAAGGGCTTAGCGAGGTCACTTAATCCAAGTCCCTCTTTGGAGAAACTGAGGTCCAGAATGGACTGGTGACTTGCCTACTGATTTCTAAGCCAGAGTCCTTTGCTTTACACAGTGCTGGAAGATGTACTTCTCCTGTCTTGCCCCGGGATAGTGTTTGTTGCTGGAGAAACACAGACATGGGCCTTGAACTCATGGGGCTGGCAGTCCAGTGGGGGTGACTTTGAGCTTATCATTTGAACTCCTGTACCCCAAACAGAATGTTTTCCCATTCTTTGTATCTCAGACTGCATTTCTTATTATTTTTGTAAAATGTTTTCCTTTCAAAGTTAGGATAAAAGAGAAAGTTCTTTAACAAAATCTAGACATTATAGGGACCCTCAAGAACCCTCAAAGTCCTTTTGTAAATATTACTAAATCCCTATGTCAGGCAAATGGTTGCCTTAGAAATAATACATGGCCAGGAAGCATAGCAAGTTCATTTCCACAAAAGAACCTGCCTGAGAAGGGCCCCTGGAGAGACAGAGCCACGTTTGGGAGTAAGAACACCAGGGATGGAGATTTGGTTTCTCTGTGGAAACCTGGGCATATCCATGTGCGCCTGGTTGCCATTTCTGTAAGTTAAGCACAATAATCCCTGCTCTTCCTATTCCATGAGAATCAAATGGAGCAACAGATTAGAAACTGCCATAAAATTTGTGAGGCTACAAGTAAACACATAGGAGAAATAAACAATCTTCTGTGTTCTAATAATCCTTCCAAAGGATGCATGCATGAATGGATTGAAAACACTGAATGACAGGGAGAAGTCATATATGGTGGTTAGTGGGAGAGTCAGAGTAGAGGAGCAAGCTGACAATCATGGAGCATCTAGTAAGGCCAGGAAGGCACTTCACGGCTCACACCATCACCATCGTTGCTAGTTTAATTGCATTTATTGTGCTAACTGCATATGTGCTGGACATATGTAACTTCAGCATTTACCTCATTTGGCATTCACAGTAAGCCCATGAGAAAGGAATTGTGATTATCCCCACTTGACAGAGGGGGTGAAGCACCTGCTCCAGTGAGAAGCAGAGGTAGGACCCAACCCCTGGGTCCAAATCAGGGAGCACCACTGTCTTTCACAGTATGGATTCCACCTACAGCCATCATTCCATTTAAGCCCTCTCATAATCTGTGAGATAGGATGCAGGGAGGTGATGTCCTGGTCACTGTATCCACTGTGAACTTTTTTCTACTGATGACAAAGCTGATGGTCAGGGTGATGGAGAAGCTTGACCCAAGAGGACTCACTCCACTGGTAGAGGCAGGATTTTGACCTTATGGGTCTGTTATGGTTTAAATGAAAGGCATGCCCCAGTTGCTCAGTATGTGAGACATTGCAGGAAGGCTAAGGGGTAAAATGATTGGGTTCTGAGAGCCTTAACCCACTCAGCGAGTTAATCCCTGATAGGGATTACTGGTACCTGTGGGCAGGTAGGGTGTGGCTAGGGGGGTGAGTCGTTGGGGGCATGTCTTCAGGTATGTATTTTGTACCTGGAGTGGACTCTCTCAGCTTCCTGGAGCCATGCCTTGGGTCACTTTCCTGCACCACACTCCTCCCGCCATGATGCTCGGCCTCACCGTGAGCCCCGAGGAATGGAGCTGGCCTTCTGTGGACTAAGACTTCCAAAACCGTGAGTCCCTAAATAAACTTTTCCTCCTAAAACTGTTCTTGTCAGGTCTTTTTAGTCACAGCAGAAAAATGCTGACTAAAACAGGGTCTTTAAATCCTGATTCAAAATCTGGACCAGCATTTCCCAGTCAGTTGAATTTTGAACTCAGCGCACTTCCACAGATTTCTGTATCTTTCTATTCATCCTCTTCTCCCTTTCTGGGAAAGTAGCTACTCTGCTGCCCTAACCTGAGTTTGAAACCTATTATTCTTCCTTCTCCCATTCCAGGGCAAGATCAGTTCCTTTGACTTTTACCTGCATGGACCTCTGCCTGGGCTTCCACAGTGCCCCTAGAGGCTCCTGGAGTTCCCTGAAGGAGCCTTATTCAGTCTACTCAAAACACCCCCACATAGCCTCTTTTAATGACTCCAGTTTCTTTTGGCTTTACTATGCTTAACTTTCCTTCCAGATCAAACTGCCTCAATCCTACCCCTGACTGTGCCACCTCCCTGCATCCTATCTCCTGCCCCCAAATATTTTATAACTTCATATTGGAGGCTCTAGGCTGAAATTTCAACCAAAAGATGCCAGGCACAAAGCACAAACGAGGGAAACAAACTGCTTTGTGCTCTTTAGACAGAAACACACTGCACATTAAATACGCAGTGGGATTCTTCACCTCACAGAGAATTATCTTTTTGGATTTTCGCTGAAATGCATGTCCTCAACTGTTTTCAGCTTTCCTGCCTTTTGTAGAAACACAGGGGCAGAGGGGCGTATTTCATGTTCTTCAGTGCATAAGAAGCAATGGTACAAGAGAGATGTGAGGAAGCTTTCGCATGCAGAGCCATCGAGAGTGGTGGAACCCACCTACAGGGCTGCATCTGCCTGGTCCAGCTGGCTGTTGGCCTACAGGATACCCAGATTTCCTAATGGAATTTAGAGATGTGGGATTTTGTGTGAGATCAGAAATTTTATGTTGATATTAATTCATGTTGTTGTTTTGCTTTTTTTTCAAAACTTAGTTCTGGGCTGGCCAATAACACACATCTGCAGGAGTAACTCAACCTGTTGACCTCATGTTTGTGACTTTAGGCGCACTTGCTTAAACCTACATTTACCAACCATTTCTTAGTCTTTCCCCAGATGATCTTTCTAGGGTTTTCTCTTATACCTTCCTAAAGCATGCCAAAGTGGCTCTTCTCTGTCTCCTCCTTCCATCCTTTTCAACCTCCATGCCATGGTAACTCTGCTTAGACAACCCACGTAAAGAACTACACTTTTGAATTCCTATTTATCCTTCAAGACTTAACGTAAGTGTCAGTTATTTCTGAGAACTTTCCTGACCATACAGAAATGATCACTCCCAAATGTGTATGAAACCTTATTCCCCTATGTTATTTTGCTTGGTTTTAATTTATCAGTTATGTGCTTTTCTCATTATATACTATGAAACTGAATTCCCAGAAGGCTATCTTACTTATCTTTGTGGATCCAGTTTTGGTACAGTGTGTGGTGCATGATAGGTTTTCAATAGAATGCTTGGATTTCATGTTAGAAATAGAAAGGCTTTCAGAGTGGCCCAATCAAGGCAACATTTAAGAATCCTCTGCATATATGTGGAGCATGGACTAATGCAGGAACCTGGTTGACATCTGGCAAGTTATTCCAGTAGCCTAGGTAAGAATAATGAGAATTAGAACAAGGGGCTAAAACAGTGGAAAGAATGGAGAACTGTTGAGTACATCAAGGACAGGGCAAGTAGGAGAACAGTGTATTGTAGCATAAGAGCATTTAATTTATACACACAGAGAGAGGGAGGGAGGAAGAGCGAGAGAGAAAGAAAGAGAAAGAGAAAGAGAGAAGAGGAAAGACCAAGTGCAGGTGATTCACGCCTTCTTTTACAATGAACAGATGCCATAAAGTGAACTTGAAAATGGGATGTGTGAATCTGCTGTTCTCTTGGGGCTTCTGGTTTCTAAACAAGCATGTCTCTGTAACTGGTGCCCCCAGGCTCCTTTCTAAATCAACCACTTCATCTGGTGGTCAACCAAAGGAACTATAGCTTGTTGCATTTGTGGGGGGAAAATGTCCCTTCTGGACAAACTAAAAGGTAATACTCTACTACATTTAAGGGTTTTTTTTTTTTTTTTTTTAAGTACGGGGTTGAATACAGGCAGGATTTATCTTTTGTTACAACTTAAAAACCTAATCATTCATAGGATGGCTATACGTTGTAGTTTAATTTACTTAAAAGAAGAAAAGACTGAGTGTCTTATGATGTAAATTCTGGTCCAAGAATGATGTTGGCCAGGGAATTGCCCTTCTCTGGGCTTTGGACATGACGATGGAGTTAGACTTTGATTTCTGTCTTAGAGACATAGAATATCAGGGTTAGGTGGGGGTTAGACTAGGCTCAATTCCTTGTGTTTGACAGGGGAGGAGAGGCCCCTCCGGAAGTGGTCACTTGCCTACGGGCAGTTAGTATGGAAGGACTGGCAGGACCTAAGTCTCCCGACCCCCAGCGCCTGTGCTCTGCCCTTTGCCTGCAGCATCAGCCAGCTGTGATTCATAAGCTTCATCTGTGCACTTCAGGAATCCACCACCGCAGCCACGTTCCACGGAAGCAGCTGCTGCCATGCAGCTGTGCACATGCCTTGAACACCAAGGACCACGGGAAACCAGGCTGGGGAAGAATTTTCATAAATGTGAGCATCCGGTCCACAGCCTTGGGGTCCTGTTCTCCTTCAAGCTACTGTCATGCAGAGTTAGCAGTTCCGTCATCGTCATCACCCGTGACCGGCCTGAGTGGGAGGGGCAGATTGAGGGTTTGGGCCCAACAAGGGAACCGATGAGCTGGAAGGTCCTTTCTGTTTAAAGGACAGTGGTGGCACATGTTTACAAGTTCTACTTAAATAACGTGCCACCAAGACAGCTTCAGTGGACTGTAAACTTTAACTGGAGTGCTAACAGCCATGGCACTTTGAGAACTGGCTGCTGTAAGCATATTATTACCATTTTCTGGGATTATCTTAACTAGGATATTGAGGGTTTGGTGGGTTCATTAGGAAATTCTGGCCAGGAGAATTGGAATCAGAATTCTGGAATGTAAGGTACCTTAGGGATCATTTCATCCTACCTTCTCATTGGACAGATGAAATAACAGTTTTGGGGAGTGGTGTTGACTTATCCTGGAGTCACATGGCACCTTCTTCACACTTTTATTTAGAAAAAGAGCTAGGGACTGGAGATAGGAAGGCAATTAGAAAATGTTAACAGGCTTCAACTATGTGTGTAAGACTTCGGGAGAGTTCAGAGGTAGACTGCAAGTCCTGTCCTTGAACTGTGAACTCCAATCTCTTCCATTTAATGGGAACTTGACAAGAGCAGCAAAATACAAGCCATAAGGTCTCAAGGTGCTGCAGACTAGTGACCAAGGAGGATGAGCAGGCAGAGTGAGCTTCGGGGTCACGTTCATCCTGAGCAACTCCACTTCTCTCTCTTTTTTATTTTGGGCCTAATTGAAGGATTGTTGGAAGAACAAGTTCACTAGGGAGAAAATATTTTAGAAAGAACAACCTGGGACGAAATGAGGCTTCAGGGGCCCCTGCAGCCTGACATTCTGTGAGTTCTTGATTTTTGAGGGAAATTGTTCCAGGCATGTGTGAACAAGGGCAAGGGGACCTGGCTCCATGTGAGCAGCAGCTGTCAGCTGATGAGGATGCAGAATCCAGCAAAGGAAGATCTGCTCATGTCCCACGGCTGCCAGACCTCTGCAGGAAGACTAATTAATACTCATGAAGGGATGGCATTCAGGAAGAGAGTCAACTCTACAGGCCCCTCCCCCATATTAGTCACTTTCCCCAAAGGAATAGACAAATGTGTCTGATTCCAGGATGCAAGGACTGTAGGGAACTTCAGCTGGCAGCTCAGTCCATGAGTTGCCTTAGGTAGACTGCTTCTTAGCAATCTCAGGAGAGATCATGTTTTCTGGCTCATCTCTTTTTGTAAGGTGTCAGATCTTTTATATCCTGACAAGTCCATCATCCCTAGCATCAGACATATAAAAAAAAGGGTAGGAGTGTTCTAGGATATTGGCAATGTCTGGAGACATTTTTGCTTGTCATAACTGGAGGGGAGCTGCTACTGGCATCTAAAATATAAAAGCTAGGGATGGTGCTAGGAATCCTGCAAGGCCTTCGACAGCTTTCCTCAGCAAAGAATTCTCTGGCTCAAAATGTCAATAGTTCTGAGAATGAGAAACCCTGACATGGAGTATCAAGGGGTATTTTATGCAAACTCAACATATTCAATGATAACCCCACACATAAAATGAGTGGAAGGGGGTTGGGGCCACAATACATTTTATTTGGCCATCCCCCTTCTGTGCCCTTGGAAACACCACCTGCAGTTTCCTGGGGTAGATGGAGTTCTTCAGTGTGACCAAAAGAGCATGGGGTTCAAAGCCATAAGGTAGGGGATTGGGACCTGGATCTGCTACCCACCTGCTGGGAAATGTGTTACATTACTGAACTTTCCTGGGTTGGTTTCTTTGCTGTGAAATGGGAGAGTAGTTACTGTCTCACAGGATTATTAAAAGGTTTGGGATTATAAGCAAAAGCACCTGTAGACGCATGACTTTGCTGTGGACAAAACATTTTAGGTAATACAAGGCTACCTTTTGCTGAATGACTGGATATGGGAAAATAAGACTACAAAAATACTAAAAACACATAAGGTCCACTCTAGAGCTATTTGATGCCTCTCCCAGGAAGCCAGAGAGAGCCTGGAAAGTGGGTTCCTGAATCTCCACATCTTTTGATAACTTTAATAAGCTGGATCTCTCAGAATACTCTGATCCTTCTCAGCCCCACTTCAGAGTGAGAATAGCTTCTCACTCACAGCATTTTTTGTGGGCTCCTTCAAAATGCTAGGAAATAGTGTTTGTATGTCGTATCCTGTCCTGCTGTCCCCTCATAGATCTTTTACACACCCTTCTGATAGTGACTCTCCTCCCTACGCATGCCCTTTGCTGATAAAATGCCAACTCCTTAGCATGACATTCCAGGCCCTTCAGAATTGTACCCTAACCCTCCCTTCCAGGGTCACTGCCTACTCTCGCTACAGCATGCCCTACACTTCCCAAATACTTGACTATTATTTGGGGAAATTGAGCAATCTGTCTAATACTTCAGCTTTGTCTGATTGCTGCTTCCTCTGTGGGTCTCTGCCCCTCTTGCCTTGAAACCTTGGGATTGGAACTAGTGAAAACATTAAAGGCTTGAGAATGGAAGAGTGTGTGTGTGTGTGTGTGAGTGTGTGTGTGTGTGGTATAGGGGATTACATCCAGGGCCTTAGGTTTGCTAGGCAAGTGTTCTATCACTGTGCTAACCCTCCCAGCCCTGAGAATAGAGAGAAAATAAAAAGATTTTGAGTTTGTCTCATTCACACCCCAGCAACCCCAGTTTCCCTCATAGTCTTTTCCAGTTCTCCTTCCTCAGCTTCAACCTACCACACCACCCCTGGGCTTCATTCATCACATGGCAACCTTGTGTGGCTCCCTCACCAGATGCACCCCTGTGAGAGCAGGGACAGCATCGAATCCACCTAGACATCTTTAACACCTCGAAGGGAGCCTCACCCAGGTAGGGAAGACAGTGGGGGTCTCACCTTCACGTAGTCATATTCACAAAGGTAGGAGGATTCCAAGTTGAAGTGCATGAAGTAAAGCTTGATCCGAAACCCCTCTGGGACGGTGAGGTTCCAAGTCACTTCTGAGTCACTGGGATAAGAGTCTGGATATCCAGGAGACTGGATCTGGCCAAACATATCATTCAGCTCCACGGTGTGGGCTGAAGCCTCCAACAGGGAGAAGCACAGGGCATGATAGAGAAGGAGCCACCTGAAAAACATGAATGTGCTTCTGTTTCCTTTCCTGAGTGCAGCACTCCAACATTAAAATGAATGCGCCGTCAGGGGACAGACTTCTCAGCATATCCCTGCTGTATTTGCTTTTACCATCCGGGCCTTGCTTACCTAGTTCGTAGTACAGGAGGAAGGAACTAGGTGATTTCTAAAGTGTCTTCTAGTTCTGCTCTTTTGAAAGTTTGAGAAAAGTATTAATCTTTTCCACAAAGTACTACATTCGTTTACTATTGGAAAGGTAACTTTTGGGGCTGGAGTGGTGGCTCAATGGTTGCTCAGCGGTTATAGCGCTTGCCTGGCATGCGTGAGCATGCGGGTTTGAACCCCAACCATACATAAGTAGCAAAGTGTTGGAGCAACAAAAGCCACGTGAAAAACTAAATAAAATTGATTCTCTTTTTCTCACCATCGTTCTCTCTTAAAAAAAATAAAAAGAAAGGAAATTTTCATAATTAGGTAAGAGTTAGTATCATTTGTTTAGTTCAACTTCATGTAAAAAATCATAAATTCTTGGGGCTGGAGCGGTGGCTTGGCAGTTACAGCACTTGCCCAGCATTGGCAAATACATGGGTTCAAACCCCAGCACCACGTATACAACTAAGTGTCAGAGCGATGAAAGCCATGTGAAAAACTCAATAAAAATTGATTATCTGTCTCTTTCTCTCTCACTGTCCTTCTCTCTTTAAAAAAAAAATCATAAATTCTTTATGCATTTTTCTAAAAAATAAGTAATAATAACACAGCAATACTGGGATGAGATGTTCACTCAGTGGTGGAATCTAAAGACCTTAAAGCGATTTCATATGTTGAAAGAAGTGTTTCATTACAAAACCAGTAATTGTATGCAAAATCTTGAATGAAATCAGAATGAGCAAAAGGAGTCTCTTTGGTAAGTATTCCAATACAAGGGTTAAAAGCCTTTAATTCATTTTGGTAGGAATCTGGGATAACTATTGCAAAAGGGGCAGGGAGAACTCACAGAGCACGCCAAGCACGGATGGTGCAATGACGCGGCAGAAAAGCCGGCTGGCCAAAGCCCTAGTGGTCAGCGCCGGCACACCGCAGGTGTCTAATGGTCGCTCCCCTACAAGACCCAGGGACTTTGAACTCAAACATCCCCACCTGGCTTGACAGCTCTTCTGCTCCCAGGCTCCTGCTCTGGTTTCTCATTTCTTTTAGCGGTGTTACCACCCACCAGCTCCCTCAACCCGAAATGTGGCCATTCCTCCTGCCTTTCACATGATACATACTCGTCACCCAGTCTTTTTGACGTTTCTGCACGCTTTGGAAACTCAGTCAGTTCCTTAATTTAGACCCTCTTACTTGGATGGTTTCTCTAGTGCCCTAACTGATCTTCCTGCCCCCAACCCCGTATGCCATTCACTCAGCAATCTTCTGCCAAAGGTGGTTTCCTAAAACGCAGAGGTGGCTGTGCTGCACTGTGTCTACAGGGTACAACATCTGCCGGGGTGGCCGAGGAGGCCCTTTCTGGTTCGGTGCTGATCTGCCCATCCAGCCCTCTCAGTGCCAACCATGCCATTCCCCACCAAGCCCCAGCCCCACGGCACATGCCCTGCTCGTTGCCCATCTCCAGGTGTCCCCTTTACCCTTCCCAGGCTGTGAATGAGCTCTTCACTCCTCCAGATCCCACAGCCCCTGTGCACAACTCTATCGGAGCAGCTGTCACACTGCACTGCTTCAGGACCAGCCTTTGAAGTTAAATGTCCTTGGGTTCAAATCCTAATTCTTCTATTTATAGCTCTGAAAACTTGGGCAATTACTTTCTCTGAGCTCCCGTTTCCACATATATAAAATGGGGATTTGATCAATTCATATGAGCACCAGGGAAGACATATGTAAAGGATCTAGTATAGAATCTGCTACATTGTGGATTATGAAGGAGAGAAGGAAGGAAAGAGAGAGAGAGATTGAGACTGATAGACTAAAGTCTTAGAAGATTAAAAAGTCAATACTGGGCAACTATGCCAGCATCTTTTGTTTTTTAAAAAAAGAGAGAGGGACAGTGACAGAAAGAGAGAGAGACAGAGAGAGAGAGAGAGAGAGAGATGAAAACAGAATCAATTTTATTTAGTTTTTCATGTGGCTTTCGTTGCTCCGAGACTTCACTGTGTATGAGGTGCTGGGGTTTGAACTCCCGTACTGGCACATGCCGGGCAAGCACTGTAACCACCGAGCCACCACCCCAGCCCCTATGCCAGCATTTTTGAATAAACAGCTCTATCTTTGCTAATCAGGAAGTGGCCTCGCTGCCAGCAGTTCCTTCCATGTATATGTGTACATATGCATAAAGTGAATCATTGAGTGTATGAACACAGCAAGATAAATGCATGCAGAGATTATCCGGCTATTTCATGTAGTATTTACATAACAGATTAGTATGAGAAGGTCTGCAAGCATAGACACCAAGGTATTAATAGTGGTGGTCTGTGAAATGGAAATAGGAATTTTTTTGTTTTGTGTATGTAAAATATTCACATTTGGGAGAACCATGTGCTATTTTTTCAATAAAAAGAAACTAAAGTAATCTAATTTTTTTCCAAGGCTCTTACAATAGCAGCATGTGGGATGCTATTAAGAAAACAAAATATATCGGGGCTGCAGCGGTGGCTCAGCGGTTTCGGCGTTGGCAAGCACGAGGACCCGGGTTCAAACCCCAGCACCACGTACACAGCTAAGTGTTGGAACAACAGAGGCCATGTGAAAAACTAAATAAAGTTGTTTCTCTCTTTCTCTGTCTCTCTCACTGTCCCTCTCTCTTTAAAAAAAAAAAAAAAAAGAAAACAAAATATTTAATCCAATAGCCACTGTCAATATTTTTTTTTGCACCAATTTGTGAAGGAAAGTCCTTAGAGGCGGAAAGCAGGGGAGGCACATGTCCAAGTGATGCAGTGAATTAGCAGACAAGCCAAGTCCGGAGATTCTGAATCGCAGGGCCCAGACACCCACACTTTCAAGTGAGGAAATGAACTGTCATTAACAGGGTTCGGAGCTCTGGTGCATCCATGCTGAGGGGAGGAGAGGAGATTCAACCTGAGGCCCTGCCTTTATTTATCCTACCACATTTTTTCTTTTTTTGTACTGGGAATTGAACCCAGGGGTGCTTAAACACTGAGCCACGTGTTTAAAATAAAAATATCACTCTTCGATATTTTTATTTTGAGACAAGGACCCACCAAGTTGCCTAGGGCCTGGGCCTGGCTATGCTGATGAGGCTGGCTTTGAACTTGTGGTCCTCCTGCCTCAGCCTCCGGAGCCACTGAGATCACAGAGTGGGCCACCACCCTTGGCTATCCTACCCACCTTAAGGAAGCGGTGGAGGGTCTATTTCTATTGCGTGGTGATAATAATGGCTTTCCACTGGCATGCTGTCCTCAGAAGTTTTGGAACATACTTGGTTAAGTGTCCAGCCCTAGACAAACATTAGTTCTGATTACTCCATTACACTGCTTCCCAAAAAGCAGGTGTCAGGCATGAGCTTTGGCTCCCAAACTGGACTTCCCTGCAATAGTGACAATGGATTATGTAAGGCTGAAAGGTCAACTTTCTCCAGTTCTGCTTTTTTCCAGCCCACACTGAGGAGACTGTCAGACTCCTGAGGCCAAATCTGTCAAGGGCTGGTAGCTGTCGGGTCCGTCTATCCTAAAGGCCCATTGCCATGCGTGGCGGGCAACTGGTCAGTTTGCAATACATGAAGCAAGTATCTCTTTTCACACAACGGGCCCGAGCATATGCTTGTTGCTTGCTTGAGGGGCTATGAATCGAGGCATCTAAGTGGCAGCTTTCACTCTGCATCACACCCTCGGAATGGTTTTGGCTTCTCATACGCCCGGCACCAGCTGTCCAATTCCTGACACCTGTTATCTCTCCTGCAGCTAATCAAAGGATTTAGCTACATTTGCTTGAAATGTCAAAAGTTATATACAGAGCTGGGATCCGTAGGCTTACTTAGGAACAGGCTCTCCGGGTGCGAGAAGATGCCACTTGCGTCTCTGTTGGCGCAACGAATGGCACTTTCCAGCCTCTCCGCTCCCCTCGGTTCAACCTACACAACACCATGACTCCATTTTTAGGCTGAAGAGTTGGAAGGGACTGTATAGCTCCTTATGCTGGCCCCTCATTTGACAGGTGATGAAAAGGATACCCCAAGAGATGTCACAGCATGCCCAAGAACATATGGTGAATTAACTTCAATGAGGAAGGGAATAACAAAAACTCACAGAAGAAGTTGGGTCCTTGCCCATATCATGCCCAGGCAGCTGGCCAAAGCAATTAACCCTGGGAAAAAATAATTTAAAAATCCATGGCTTTGTGGAAATTTTTAAAACGCTAATGCCTGAGCCCCTCTCCCAGGAGCTTCTGGTTTAATTGGTCTGGGCTGAGACCTGGGCATGGACCACAGTTCATTCTAATGTGCACAGGACTGAGAGTCCAGAAGATCGTGAGCGAAAAAAATGCTGTCCTTGGAGCCCAAAGATCCAAATTTGAGCCTGAACCTTTACAAGATCAACAGCGAGGCTTTGGGCAAGTTGCTTAACCGCTTTAATTCTCACTTCTCCATAAATCCGTCCTTCCTACCAAATTTGAAGGCCACGCGACACGGTGCCCACGAAACTGCCTTGAGACCTCCGAAGTCCTGTGTGCGTGCGACGCTGGACCCTTTAGACTGCCCTAGCACAGCGCTTCCCTAGTAGTTGCTTTGCTGTTGAGCAATCGGGTTCATTTCAACAAATATTCATTGAATGCCTAGCAGGAAACAGACATTGTGTTGGATGCTGGCCCTACAACATGAAAACTCTGATTCCCAAGCTTGTCAGGCGAGGTGGGCATTTAAATAAGAAGGTATTGCAAAGACAATGGAAGACATTGCTCCAAAGCACAGACAGAACAAAGGAGGAGACCGAGCTGGGGGGAGGGAAATCAGGGGAAAGCAATTGATATTTGAATAGGCTCAAACTATCAAGGTGGAAAATCAGGAGGGGCCGTTGCTTCTGGTTGGGGGCTAAGCATTTGCAAAGACGCTGGACTGTCGCTCTGCCCTCTGTTTTGGTCTATCTGGAGCATTCGTGGGAGGTGGACTTCGGATCCTTGGCAGGCGAGCTGGAGTTGGATTATGGTTCCATGTAGATGGCCATAAATGCCACTTTTTCAGGTGAAAGGAACACGAAGTTTGATGGCAGCTTTAAAATGACAATGGATTTTAATGAAATGATTGAATTAACTTTATGGACTTGATTGTCTCTGAACTCCAGGTCATCTGAACTCAGAGAGTTACACAGCCGATACCCCTCCAGCCCTATTCTCAGTAAAGTTGCTAGGTGACTTTACAGAAGAGAAACAAATAGAAACACTCCCCAATATAGAGGAAAATTAGTGGGGAAAGAGGTGTGTAGGGACTTACATGTGCAGAGTTTATTGTTTTTTCCTTCTTCACTTTTTTGTATGCTTCTAGCAGCGTTAACACTTATAAGTAGCATAACTAATTAGAGTGGTTAGATTTTCAGACCTGCAGAAAAAACCTTGTGAGAAATGTCTGGCAAGGAGCAGCAAGTAAGATGAGGAATAAGAAAGGTTAAAGAGCTTCAAGCCAATTAGAATTTAAAGTCCTAGGCTTCGGGACTCTAAATGCTCTCACAAAAATTTGTGGTATCCCTTTAAGAGCCATTTGGTGCAATTCATAGCCTGATTCATGTCACCAGCTGCCTCTGATTTCAGTGAGAAATGCAGAAATTTATAAGGAACTGTAAAATGGGGACAGGTTTTTAGTTTTCTAAATTGAGCTTTAACTGGAAAACTTCTGAAGGCTTAAGAAACCACAGAGCTGGGCTATGGGAAGCTGGTTTCTTTTCCGGTCAGAACAAATAAACACACAAACACGTATCTAACTCTCAAAGTGTTGGGAGAGAGAAGTCAGTGCTCTTTGCGGACGAGGAAAATGAGAAATCAGCCTTGTGGGCAACAGGAGGAGGTCACATTGGCCAGTAGGCAGCACCCTGGGCTGGCAGAGGGAGAAATCTGAGCTTCAGCAGCGCCCGCCAGAGCAGGGTTTGCACAAACTCTGCGGCTCTCCAGTGACTGCCTCCTAAGCCCCAGGGCTGGAGGCTGTCGGCCAGCCTTCCATTTGGAGCCAGGGCTGGTGAGATCCCCCACCCCAGCCACTCATGGGACATGCAGGTGAGTCTGCCCAGAGACAAGGACAGACCCTCCCGGCCACTTGACACTTGATTCCCAAAGGGCACAGTGCCCTCTCCTGCCTGGCACTCACCTCATTCTCCTGCCTTGCATGCTCCGGGCCGCCTGGCCTCGGTCCCCTCTGCCCGACTTGTCTGTGAGATCGTCCCGTCCCGGTGTGGTGTCAGCGATGCCTTATCTTTGTTCTGAGGTCCCTGTGTGTCTCCATTCAGGTCACGCCTTCCCCTGCCTGCTACGATCCCCTCTCCCCCTCTCTCCCTCTGGCTTTTCCTCTCTCCTCTCTCTCTTTGCTCTGACTGCACTTAAACACACTCAGGCAGACCTGGCAGAGCAGAATCTGTCTTCTTCCTTAAAAGATCTGCCAGTCCCCTCCTTTATCCTGTGCTGCTGACTCTAGGGCTGGAGAGAAAACAACTGAGAGACTCAGATAGGTATCCCCCACCCCTGTGTGTGTGTGCGTGCGTGTGTGTGTGTGTGTGTGTGCATGTGTGCGTGTGTGTGTGTGTGTGAAGGGGGTCGGGACAAAGTCTAATTTCTCTTCACCCTCCCATGCCTGATGTCTATAATTCTTTTGCTCTTCTTCAGGACACCAGCTAACGAACATTAATCACACAGAAAGAACCAACTAAGACGGCAGTTCTAGCATCTATACTAGGAATAAAAAAAGCAATGCGAGTTCCAAAGCCTCTGACTGTCTGCAAACAACTACAGGGAGAAGGTTCTCCCGTGAGCAGAGCCTCTGCTAGGGAGCACAAGGGGTGCCAAGCTGTCTCTCCCCGCTTAACAGCAACGTGTGGAGCGATTTACCAGCTCAGAGTGTGCGGAGGTCCGATCCAGACTAAGCCAGGTGCCCCACAGGTGTAGCAAGACCTGACCTCCATATGGCTGTGTTAGTGGTTTGTGGAAAAACGTAACACCCCAGCCTGAGCTGAATAATAAGAAACGCCCGTCACAATAGTGGCAATCAGCGTGGAGGAGACCCCTCCGCAGGAACAGCCCCTCCACAATAATGACCTCTCCACCCTGGCAGCCTCTCCACAAGAACTTCCTCCACAGTGACGACAACCGACACTGAGGAGGGAGAGGCAAGTTCAGGCGTGAAACACAGCACTAGATACAAATGACATCTAAATTACTTTCACAAACTTGTGAGGGTCCCACTATTATATTTCTTTTACAAATAAGGAAATTGAGGCTCGGAGATATTATATAACTTGCTAGATTACCCAGTCATATAAGTATTACTCTCCACTTATAGCCAACAAATTGTCTTCAGTCATCTTTACATCTTACATTTTTCAAACAAGCAAACTGCCCAGAGAAGTTAAGTAACTTATCCAGGGTCACACAGCTAGAAAGTATGTGAGGAAGAATTTGAACTCTTGTGCACTGTATGACATTACCTTTTATGATGACATTAGAAAGCATGGGAAATTTCAAACACACACACACACACACACACACACCACACAACATGCCATTCACAGAGAACTTCGATTTGATTCATGTTGAAAGGAGCATTAGACTCAGAGTCAGTACTTAGCTGTAATCTTTGTGTACTTTGGGCTGATTAGGTACTTTGGGCATACTATGTAACATCTCTGATTCTATTTCCTCCTTTACAAAATGGAAGTTGCTGTGAGGCTTGAGTTGAGATTATACCTGAAGGGGCTATTTTAACTGTCCGGAGGACTACCTTCACGCCCCCTCCCTCTAGACACCACTCCTCTGGCGTATTTTCGGGTGCAATGACTTGACTCTCACTGTAAGTCTTGCCCGAGTTTCACTCCGAGCTCACCATTTAGCCACTTGGGAACGTTGGCCTTGCCAAGCCTGGCGCTATTTGGAGGCTGTGTCCAGAGCTGAGGCACAGGTGCATGCGGTGAGAAAGTGTATCTGAACTCAGGCACAGTTTTGGTAAAATGCTGCTTTCTGTTTCAGGCAGGAGAAGAGAAAAAAAATGCCTTTAAAATTCCCATTAAAAAGACTCTCAGAGTCCTCAGACATCAAATAACTCTCACAAAACAACATTTTAATGATTTAAGTGTAAACGAATCAGAAACACATGGTCTACATTTCTCTTGGAATACACACGGGTTTTAAAAGCAAGGGAGAAAGAACTTGGCAAATCGCACCCAGTGCTGTGCAGAGGGCCCTGCCCAGGCAAGATTCCCTGGATTCTCTCTGCCCCCAGCCTGCCTTCCCCTGTTTGAGGGCATATGCTGGGAAGTGCAGTCCTTTATTCTGGTTCCGGGCACAGGAGGATGAGCTTGGAAGAGAAAGTCACCCACTTCCCCTGGTAAAGTGTCATAGAACAATTAGGCCTCCTGGAATAATTTCCTGGCCATGTTTTTTCAAGACTGCCAATGTTCAATGGGTGGCGTTTGAAATGGGTTCTCTGCCAAAGTTCTGCCAATATCTGCAGATCTGATATGCGCGCTTCCCTGGGAGTCTAAGCAAGGCTGGAGGAAGTCTGCGTGAGAACAGCTACTGGGGCTCAGTGAGCTATCTGGGGGAGAGTCACAGCAGCTGCCCCTTGGGGCCAATGCAGTTGTGATAGTGTCAGGAGCTTTTGATGGAAACTCCCTGGGAGAAGCCTAACTGCACACAGGCAGGCAGAGAAACTCATAATTTCAAAAATTAATGTACATGTATATGCTTACATCTATTACATGGGGGTAATGTAGATGAGGCAGGAGAGTGGGGAGTGGGGAGGTCCTGGACCTGGATCGGCCTTAATTTACTTTCTCAACATCCACGTATGCATGAATATGTAACGATTCCCTCCAATACCTAAGATCATATAGAAGAAATAAAAATAAACTAAAATAAAATACTGAGTCCAGTCATCAAAAAGGAAGAAAGAAAACTCCACGGGTGTCATTATCGGATCAGGGTGGGCTGGGGGAGGGATGCCAGGGACTTTGGTCTGGAACTAGGAGAACTGGGCTCAGTGTCTGTAGGCTGACCTATGTGTGACCCCGGGCAAGTCACTTCCTTTCCTTGGGGAGGACTTTGGTTGGCTCAACTATGAAATCTGAGGATTGGACTCCTTTGGGCTCAGGGGGCACACCAATGTGAGTGTGAGATTGCACAATGGGTGGATGGATGGACCTGTGGAGAGAGTCAAGGCATCAGGAGTAGTCCTTGTTACCTCGGCACGTGGTTCCTGTGGTCACAATAGACTCGTTACTCAGAATTCTATCACAGATATTCAGAAAAAAATATTGTTTGAAAGGATTCAGAAAGTTTTTTTTTAAAGTTTAACAAATATGGTTTAAAATGAATGCTAGGAATAGTTTATTTAGAATCATAAAACTGTAGGAGATTGGAGTAAATGCAACAGCATTCCTAGCCTGGAGCATTTTCGTTTACAAGTTCTACCAAAGCATTTGTTTTGTATAACTCCTCAGTACAAGTTTCTGGAATTCCATGAATGTGTCCCACAATTTAAAGAATTTGGGTGATGGATTTTTTTTTTTTTTAGCAAAGCCCCCAATCCAGGCTCCCTGTGGGATAGCTAAGAAACTGATAAATCAGACCAAAGACCACAGTTTGAATTCAACCTTGGGTCATGCACCACATTGGCTAACAGTGTGTGGAAGCCAAGGCTTCTGAGCTTATCATATCATCGGAATAAGGTAGCAGGTTTAAAGAATGTCAGTGTTGGAGCTATGTCCCAGGAGAATTAAATTTAAGGAATCTTGGTATGATTCAAATTTTAGAATCTCCCCTGGAGTGATTTTGTCATTTTTGGTGATATGACATAATGCTGCATCTTATTTGATGGCATCTTAGATTTGGTGAGATACACCTACTTCCAGATACGTTATTGTATGCAGCATTCACATCTTACAGATGACGACCCCAACGTTCAGAGAAATTGAGTGTGTCTGATTTCTGTAAGTGAATGATAGGTGTCTAGAGACCAGGCTCCGGACCCCAAATCCAAGGTTCTTTTCCCCTCATCTGCATTTTTTTTTTTTGAGAAAAGGAGAGAGTGAGAGAGAGAACCAATCCTGCTTTCCTGACACTTAATTGTGTATGTGGTGCTGGGGTTTGAACCCAGGCCAACAAGTGTTCCAGTTGCTGACCCACCTCTCCAGCCCTTCACCTGCAGACTTCTGATACTTCTTGTGGACTTTGAATATTCATGAGTCATGCTGTCGTGTGACTACAAGATTTTTCAGAGAAGGGGAAAATATCTTATATTTTAAAGATACACTGTTAGGCTCTGTTATTGGCTAATTACGCCCCCTTGCAAACTCATATGTTGAAGTCCTAACTCTCAGGACCTTATACTGTGACTGTGTGTGTCTTATAAAGAGGTGTTTAAGTTAAAATGGGGTCTGCAGAATAGGCTCCTGTCCAACACGACTACTCTTTTTCGAAGACATTAAGACACATGCAGGTGAAGACCACAGGAAGCAGATAGGTATCTGCAGACTAAGGTGAACAGCTTCAGAAGAAACCAAACCTGCAGCACCTTTACCCTGGACTTCCAGCCTCCGGAATTCTGCCAGAATATATTAATATATGTTAACGATTAGGCTAATTTATGATTTAATATACACTGATAATTATTAAGATATTAATATACCATCCACACCTCCCTTATCTTTGCTAACCTAAGTCCATTTTACGCCAATTACAGCCCTATATATTCATACTCTGTCCTGGAAGACACCCAGGAACTAAGGCCACATGGAACAAGCAAACCCAACCATGGGAGGGGAGACTGGAGTCCACAGGAAGCAGGCCGTCAGCTGGTGTCCCACCATGTGGGGGACAGCTCTCAGATCTGGGAGAAGTTAGGACCTTCACTTCCCTAACTCCCTACTGCTATTTCCTGCCTTTATTTTTCCGCCCTCCTTCCAATTTCCCCTGCTCTTTCACCACCTGGCTGTTCCATGCCCCCTCAGTTCTGTCACTTCCCTCCTTCCCGTCATAAGGACTTAGGTTTGGGGTACCATCGCTTACTCTCCTTCCCATTTCCTCCCAATGCCTGGGATAATTCCAGGCATTCAGTTCCTTGAACCCTTCATCTCCATATTTGAAGAAACATTGGATTCAATTTCTCAAGAATTGAGAGACTTTAATTTTTAGTCTGATAGGGTCTACTAAGCCTCAAGTGGAACACATAGGATAAAAGTTATATGTAGACCCACTTAATAATTTTTCAGTATATCAAGGAAAAATATCTGAAAAATTACTAGAGGAAACAATAGCTAAATTGCCTACAAAAGAAGGAAAATCAGACTGACGTAAATTTCTAACCCACCATCCAGAAATAAGGAGGAAACAGAGGATAGTTTAATGTGCAAAAGACAAAAAAACAAACAAACAAAACCCTTTAAACTTATAATTGTACATAGGTTAAAAGATACTATGTAAGACTGGATACATTCAGACTCTAAAAATTTATCATTGAAGACCTTTTAAGAAAGAAGTACTGAAGAGTGTGCATTAAGAGGGAGAAGAACTGTTAAAATAGCGTTGGTAATACTATGGAGAAATGGTGTTACGGTTTAGATAGGAGGTGTCCCCCAAAAGCTCACGTGTGAGACAATGCAAGAGAGTTCAGAGGTGAAATGACTGGGTTATGACATTCTGAACCTAACCAGTACATCAGTCCCCTGATAGGGATTAATGGGTGGTAACTGCAGGGAATTAGGGTGCTTATTGGTGGCCATGTTCTGAGCCACTTTCTTCCACCATGATGTTCTGCCTGATTTCAGGCCCAGAGCAATGGAGTTGGCCATCTATGAACTGAGAACTCTGAAACCATAAATCCCAAATAAAGTTTTCCTCCTCTAAAACTGTTCTTGTCAGGTCTTTTGGTCACAATGGCAAAAAAGCTGACTAAAACAAGTGGGCATATTCATACAATGCACTTGGGAATATAAAGTGATACAGCTTCCTAAAGGACCATCTGGGACGATTCATAAAATAAAAATGCACTTGTCTTGACAATCAGTGATTTTACCTTAAGAACATTCTCACATATGTAAACATTTTTGTGGTACTATTATTTATCATGGAGGAAACTGAGCCTCAATAAAGAGTGGCTAGTTATAATATGTTATATTCATACTATGAAATATTAAGCATTAGAAAGAACAAAAATGATTCATAAGGATCAACATGGATTGGCACTAAGTCTTTTTGTTGAGTGAGAAGGGCATGTTGAATACTGATTTTATATATATATGTGTGTGTGTGTGTGTGTGTGTGTACATAAGTCCACTACTGTTATAGCATTGCTGTCTATTTTGCCTTTTAATTTTGTTAATATGTACTTTTTATGTTTAGGTGATCCAATGCTGGGTGCATATTTACAATTTTATACCTTTTCATGCATTGGTCCCTTTAACATTGTACAATGACCAGCTTTGTCTCTTATGACTAATATTTGCTGATAGTCTATTTTGTGTGATATAAGTGTAGACTACTCTGCTATCTTTTGTTTACCACTGCATGGAATATCTTTTATTTTCCTTTTACTTTTAGCTATGTGTATCTTTAAGGCTGACTTGAGTCTCTTGCAGGAAGCAAATTATTGCATATTGCTTTTTTAAAAAAATCTAATCAGTCATTCTGTGTTTTGACTGGAGAATTTTATCCTTTTACATTTAATGTAATTATTGACAATAAGGTTTTATTATTATTGCTTTGTAAATTGTTTTCTTTTGTGTGTTTCTTTTTTCTTTTCTTGCTGTCTTCTCTTGTGATTCACTGTTCTGTCTGTTGTGTAGTGATATGTTTGTATTCTTTTCTCTTCATGACTTATATATTTCCAGAGATTTTAACTTTATGGTTACCATGGGGCTTACATAACACACCTTATAGTTACAAAATTCTACTTTAATCTGATAATGACTTAGCTTCAATCACATACAAAAATTATACTTTTATGAATTATGTTTTATGATATTGTTGTAACACTTTCCATGTTTTTATATTGTGTCTATTAACAAATTATTATAGCTATAATTTAAAAAATACTTTTGTCTTTTAAATTTTATTGTAAAGTTAAAAGTCATCAGTACACCACTGTTGCATACAAGAGTATAGATGTTTCTTGTTTAGAGTTATGTTTCTATAAACCCATTGTAAATTGAAAATATCATAAGTCAAAAATACATTGAATACAACTAACTTACTGAATTATAACTTAGAAATGTGGTACGCTGCAGAGTATCAGTTGTTTACTCTTGTGGTCACATGGCTTGCTGCTGCTCAGCATCATGAGAATATTGTATTACATTTTGACAGCCAGAGAAAAGATAAAAGTTCAAATCCTGAAGCATAGCTTCTATGGAATGTGTATCTGTTTTGTACCATCAGAAGTTAAAAAGTCATGAATTGAAATATTAGAAGTTGAAAATTACGAGTATTCTGAATTTGACTGCACGATTACCTTTGTATTTGAGTTGTAATCCCAAAAGATACCAATTTAAACAGCATAATTGTGGATGTTGAAATCCTAAAAGATAAAATTTTCTAAAATACAATTCTGGAAAAAATAATTTAAAAAATTCAAATTCCTTAGTAGAAATTTCTTAAACTTTTTTAAAAAGGAAATTTGAGAAACATAAAAACCATGGCAGAACACCTCACAGACAACTTTACACAACTAAATATGCAATAATAGCATATTTTTGCAAGCAGAAACACTCAAGAATATTAATGATAGCCTCACAGGTATACGACTTATGAGTAGATAAATCACATTCATAAAGAAAATAGGTCAAAGAGTGCAATATGCAAATTATATTACTCTGGTTGGCAATTGTGTCCACCACCTTTATAACTGCACTCATCTGAAACACAGTGATGGATAGTCTAAGCATTTTGATGAGTGCCATCAAATATCCTAATACTGGATCACAGCTCCAGGCAGAGCCAGGTGACACTCACCACAGGTACCCCCAAAAGCAGAAAGGCTGCTGACTCTGTACCACACACATGCGTATCTCCTCTCAGAGCCAGCTGGGTGCACATTTAGACAGCAAAGACAGCAGAGATAGCAACTGAGCCCCACTCAGACCCTTGCCTAGATCAAGGTTTAGATTCAGCCACATTGGAGGCTGGAGAGCTGGTAGTTGAGTCAGGAGACAGTGGCACACCCATAACTGGGCAGGCATCAGTGTCCTCCTAGGCTGGTGGGACCTTGAGAGCTTCAGTCCTGGGATCTGACTCTCTTCTATTTCCCCACCAGTTTCATGCCTCTATTTGGCATTGTGTTGAGGTCTGCAATATCCTTGGAGCATCTCCTGGTTTTAGCATGACTTTCTGGTCTTCTCTTGGATGATGTTCAAAATATCAGTCATGTTTTGATCATGTGGATGAGCCCAACATCCTCACTTGGTTCTATCCCTTCCCTTCCCAAAATTGTCTGGAACCAATAAGAGGAAGCATCCACTCCCCAATATTAGCTCACTGTGTGTCACCACCACATACGAAATCAGGAGAAATGTAAAAATGTTGAGAAATTTTATTGTTCACATATGCAGGTAAACAAAAAAGCCACATCTTCGTTTCTTGAAGAAGTTTTAGTGTTTTTACATACATGCAGAAAGTATACATGCAGTGCCAACTTTGTAAGAGTGCACTTTTGTGGAGTTAAGTTTGCAAAAAATACATAAAACAAATTACAACTCTAAAAGTCTACATGGTTTTTATCTGTGGTATTGGAAATGATGAGAAGATGAAATACGGTACATAGAGAATTGTAAAAACATATGGCTAACAATTTCAAATAGAGGGAAAACCCCCTAAAATTGAAAAGAGAAAAACTCCCAAAAATCTGAAGAGAAAATTTGACATACAAAAAAAGTATATTACAGAGATAGGTTATGGGCAATTACAGAAAGTTGTCCGTAAGAAATGATCAACTTTCATAATGATTAACTATAATTTGAAATCTTGAATCATTATAAATAGGTGTTCTTTTTTTCTTCTAGACCATGGAACTTTATTCTTTTCTGTGGTCTTGTTCTTTTCAAAACTTTAACATGATTTGAAATACACTGGCATGAGCACTTCCCCTTGAATTTTCCCATCTTCCATGCCATATTGTTTGGGGCACACAGAAAACCACTCCTCATTCATTCATGTATAGACCACAAATTTGGTGGAAACAATACTGGTAATCAAATACCATTGCGTAAGTGTCCTCTTATCCTACTCTGCACATAATTATTTTCAAACTAGTCAGCAACTTTGCTAGCTTATTTAGACAAATGTGGCTTCAATTCATTAAGAGCTCCTGGAATTTCATCAGCTCGAAGGAACACTAATGCAGACAAATGACACATTTTGAAACTAAAGTGTTTGTCATTGCTCTATCACGTGGTCAATCCATTCATCTGAATTTTCTACCAAATGCACTAGGCTGAATAGAACAAAACTAACTTTTTTAGTAACACATTGAAATTCACCTTTAGAAGTCTTGATCAGTCTTGATCATATATAATTCTGACTGTGTTACTGTAATTTGGGGATTCAATTAAAATGATTCTAATTTCATAAAATCTTCAAATAAGCACCTTTAAAGTGCTTCATGTTTTCTATCATCAACATGGAAGCAAGTGAGTAAGTTTTAGAATTTTCATGTCCCAAACAGACCAGACCTGACTATGTTTCTATATATTGGATTAAAAAACAGCTGGAGATAGTTTTGAATGTGCCATCCGTCAGCCAAAGTGAAAAGGCACGAGTGTTTCTGTTAGATTTAGTTGCAAGTCTGTTTTCGTCAACCGCCAAATCCCTAAACAAATCAAATTCATCAGTTAATGTGTTTCATAAGACTGGAGGACCCTCCATATCACCACGTGTCTTTGGTTTGGAAGGTTACTGAACTTGTCAAATTCCTTTTATTCTCTGACAAAGGGTACACATGACACACTGTGTGAAGGAGCAGAGATGGTACATGGTTGAATAATTTGGCAACTATCTTGTGTGCAACCCAAAATGCCTTCATTCCTTCTCCAGAGTTTAGCTTTCTACCCTTTGTATGTATCCTTTTTCCTCCAATGGGAATTTCAATGCCTTATGAGGTTTACTTGATGGTGATGATTCTATTTTCTCTTTCTGCTTTCAAGACTCTCTCTCTCTCTCTCGCCTTTGCTGTTTGGCAATTTGATTATACTTGTCTTGAGATACTCTTATTTGAACTGTTCTTGCTTAGGATCCTTTAAGCTTCATGACTCTGGATGTCCATGTATCTCTCGACATGGGAAAATTTTATTTAGTCATTATTTCTTTAATTAAGCTTACTGCCTCTTTCTCTCTCTCTTCTCTTCCTGTGACTATCATTATTCATGTATTTGTGTGCTTGACGGCATCCTTATGGTTTCTTCACTCTGGTTAATTCCTTTTTTTCTTTTTGTGCCTCTAATTGACTAATTACAAATGTTCTCCCTTCCACTTGGCTGTTTTTCTTTCTGCATGTCTGAATCTGCTATTGAAGTTTTACTTTTCACTTTTCAGTCCTGCTGTTGTATTCTTCAGCTTTAGGATTTCTATTTGATTCTTTTTTTATGATTTATCTTTCTTTATTTAACTTCTGATTTTGTTCAAGCATTCTGTTCCTGATTTTAATTGGTTGTCTGAGCTCTCCCAATCTCCTTTAGCTTCTTCAAGAGATATTTTTGTATTCTTAGAAAGGCAACTCCTAGCTCTACATTTCTGAAGGATTGCTTGCTGGGACCTCGTTAGTCCCCTTTTGGTGGTATCTTGTTCGCCAGCTCTTTGATGTTCCTGAAGCTTTATGTCAGTGCCTATGCATTTGAAGGAGCTAACGCTTCTTATCTTTACAGTTTTCATTCAGCAGATAAAGACCTTCTCCTGTTGGGTCTCTGTGCTGATGGCCTCCAGTTGAGTGAAGTAGGGTCACATGGCTTTTGATGAGACTAAAGAGATGTTTGCTTTTGTTGGGGGCTATTACCAGGGACCTGAGTAGGCATGGATCATCTGGTCTCTGGCAAGACTGGACAGCCTCCAGGACCTCAGTCAATAGGGCTGGTATTGGGACAAGGGTCTGTTTCAGGGTTCCCTTTTGGGTTCACAGATTGTGGGACTGTTAGCAGCTGTGCCTTTGTATGGGTCTCTGGGAAGTCTCTCCCTGGGCCACTGAGTTGGCCTCAGACAATCAGGATTGTTACTGGACTATGACCGAGAGGGGAACCAACTTGGAGAGCAGTTTAAGGGCCCTCAGTTGAGAGTTCTGGAGGGCTGAGATGAGTGTGTCTCCTACTGGGTTCCTGGGCAGGCAGGATTGCTGTGGGTCCAGGATGAGAAGATATAGAGGTGAGTTCTGGGGTCTTCTATGGGACTAAGACTAGCAAACCTCCTTCTTATGACACAAGAGTCATTTCTCCCTGCAGAACCCTGGGTCCCAAATCTCCCAAAAAGACACTTTTGTCTACGTATGAGTGAGTACCAGATTCCTACTGCTGTGGGGAATCAAGCCGTGGACTTCCTGTTCTACCATCTTGCTAAACTAGATAATTCACATTTAATGTGAATGTTGAGAGTTAGGCTTCAGTCTATAGTGTTGCTCTCTGGACTGTATTTGACCTTTCTCTTCTTTGCCCCTCCTGTTCTTATCGTTCTTTTTGTCTTCTTTATAGTAATTTATCTTAGTAGTGTACTTATTGATTTCTTTTTATTTCCTTTATTTGCTCATTAGTTACAATGCTTCATTTTGTTATTTGCTGTTTGTTTCAAGGATTAACTATCACTGTATAATGTGAACTGATAGTATACTAATTCATGTGTACTCTAAGAACATTATAATAATATACTTCCATTTTTCTGCTCTGCATCATTATACATATGTGACATTTGGGTTTCTTACATGTGTGTTATGAGCCTCACAATGCATTAATATTATTTTACTTAAGCAAGAAATTATTTTTTCAAAAATTTAAATGATGAAGAAGAGAGTCTCGTATTTCCCCTTGTAACTGCCATTTCTTTTCTAGCACTCTTCATTCCTTTACGTTTCCATTTGGTATTATTTTCTTCTGTCTGAAAGACTTCCTTGAATGCTTTTTTTTTTTAAAAATTAGTTTAATATGGATTTACAATTGAGGGGGAATCATTATCAAACAATCAAGAACGAATGTATATTTACATAGTTAGCTAAGTCTGATGCCATGTCATGGTTTCCCTCCTTGGGTTCCCCATGGCTCTATGTTTCTCCCAAAAGAACCCCTGTGTTAAATGGACTTCTCGTGGAGGTTGGAGATCTCCTTCTGAGATGATTCCCCCATACTCCCTCCCTCCAGTCTCCTAGATATTGAATGTTTCTTTTAATGTGGGTCTGCCGGTGATGAAGTCTTAAGATTTTGTAAATATGTAGAAGACTTTAATTTGCTCATGTTTTTAAAAGCTGTTTTCACTGGAAGCAGAGCAGTTCATGTAATTTGGAGGTTGGGAAAGACATAATTAAAACAAGAGTTTACATACATCAAGCGCTTAGTATAAGCTAAAAAATCCTCTGAATTAAGCCTTTTTAGTATTTGCATCTACAGACTTGAAGACTGAGACTCAACGAGGTGAAGTAAGTTGTCCGATGTCATACACCTAGAACATGACAACATTTGTGTGGTGGGATTAGAAACCGTAATCTTAACCACAACATTCCATTGCCTCTGAAGAGAGAGGATGTCAGTAGACATTCCAGGAAATGCCTCATGCTTGTGTTCTCATTTAAAAACTCAAATCTCTCCATAGTCATTCCAGACTCTTTCTGGGACAGAGGTCTCAAAAGGAGATTGCTGGACCCCTGTGAATCCACACTGCTCCCCAGACACATACTTAAATAGAATGTGATCAGCAAAGTTCCATCAAATAGCTAGTTGGTAAAGTCAATTCAAAGTCATTTCCTAGGGACTGAGTGATGACTCTGTAAGAGCAGTCTTTGGGGAGTTAGGAAGAGGATCTATGCTGTATGAAAGAGCTTTCTCCAAATACCCCAGGGGTGTGGCCAGGACAGTAATAGGATGGGGAACAGAAGATCTGAGTTTTAGTTTTTCTTTTTCCATTCTTCCTGGTGATATAAATCTTTACAAATAAGCTCACCTCCCTGAGCCTTCATCTCCTTCTCCGTAACATGATATTAGTACCTTTCCAATCTATCCATTAGTGTTTCCCCATGAACCACAGAGAGATGGGTTGAACATTCTGGAAAATTCTCTAAATCACTTCGTGATTTGCCATCTCTTCCAGGAAGCCTACCTGATTGCTTCTTCCCTCACATCTCCCCAGCTAGAAGCACCATTCCACATTACCTTTTAATCTCTGTCCACCTTGTGTTAGGGTTTTTTACATCTGTAGCTTACACTTCCTACCAAACTGTCAACTCCTTGAAGAATGTACCTACAACTACCTCATTGCTGAATCCCTTCAGGTGGCTTATGCAATGCTTCACATATTAGGAGTGTTTTATAGACCATAAATATGTGTTGAATTGATAAAAGAGTGTCTGAATGAATACTATTAGAATTACAATTGCACTGGACAGTCCATAAAGATTCTGTTGGACCCAGATAAAGATCTCTATAAGAATGTCCCTGGTGGACTTATATTATTTTCTATTTTTTATTGGTGCATTATCATTGTGCATAATGAATGGATTTGTTGTCACACATTCACAGTATAGAACAGTATAATTTGGCCAACATCCCCCCAGGTACTCCCCCACCTTCCTCCTCTTGTCTATTATTTTCATCCTCATTGGTTTGATATATTTAAAAAATTTTAGCCATTCTTATTGATAGCTCTTGCATGTGTTGCTCAAAGCTGTGTCTGAAATGTTTCCAGGTCTGATGTACCTGTTCAGGGGCAGATCAGAGCACCCTTACCCCTCCGTACACAGTCGATGTCCCTTCCTGCAGAATGTAGCTAGAGGCCAGATGGACTTCCCTGTGGATGTGGCTCTTATGTTCTTGTGAAGATCCACGCCAGATCTCAGAAGTGGATGGGTCTAATGCTAAAATGGCTCTGCCGATCATCCCTCTGCGAAGTTCTAGGTTGAAGCCCTCGCTGTGCCATCTGGAAAGCTGTGAGCACTTCTGAACAGGCTTTTCTTTTTCCAGGCTCTGGCCATCTAACCCGTCTTTCACTATGTCCACCAGAAATCCTTAAACACAGTCTGAGAAGCAATAATGGTTGGAGCTGAAGGCGTGAGCTTCAAGTCTAACAGACACAGTGGTAAATGGAGACTACCATATGCTGGAGGTTTGACCTTGGGGAAGTCTTCCTTCACTGAGCCTTGCTCTTCATATTTTGGGAGCATCATAAGAGTTGTTACAGGAAAATTTCTTACCACTGCACCTGGTTCATGGTTTATACTTAAATATTATTACTAATGTGTACCTTTGTCATAATAAAGTTCATATGGCTTTGAACAAGTCACATTTGGGTTTTGAAATTCACTTTCTTCATTAGGAAAAATAGACTAAGATCTCTTTCAGCTCCAAAAGCTGATAATTCTATGAATTGAATAATACTTCAAGGACATGAATTACAATTTAGATTTGGGATCCTCCCCTCAAATTGCATGGTTTTCCACATGATGTTCTAGAACCACCCCCACCAACTCTACCCTCTGTTTCTGTACCTAGGCGTTCTAGAACTGATCGTATGACATTTCCTCTCATATCCTCTGTGGAAGGAAGTCAGAGGTCCCGGCCCCTTCTGACGGTGTTGTCTTGGGCAGGTCTCTTGCTTTACTAGAACTGCTATAACTCAAAGGAAGCATTAGGTGAGCTGCAAATCCCCCCACTCCAACTTGCTTTGATTCTCATGGGGCATTTCCTGGTTTATTACTAACACACACCCGAAAAAGAGATATTTGAATGAGAGTGGGGTAAGGTTGATGGTGTGAGGGAGGTAAGCTCTTTTTTCAAACGTCCTATGAAAGTAGCATTGGTATAAGAAAGAGCCCTGGGCCTGAACCCAAGCTACCTGAATGGCTCGTGTTTTAGACAGTTTTTCATCGCTGTGACAAAAATAACTGACCAGATCAACTCAAAGGAGGAAAAGCCTATTTGGGGCTCATTGTTTCAGAAGTCTCAGTCCATAGACAACTGATTCTATTGCTCTGGGATGAAAGTAAGGCAGCACATCTCGGTGGAAGGGCATGGCAAAGGGAAGCTGTCCCCTCGTGGCAGCCAGGAAGGAGAGACAGAGAGAAACAGGAGAAAGAGAGGGAGGAAGGGGCTCCAGGAAGAACACTCC
Organism: Aplodontia rufa; assembly: GCA_004027875.1. Taxonomy (NCBI): domain Eukaryota; kingdom Metazoa; phylum Chordata; class Mammalia; order Rodentia; family Aplodontiidae; genus Aplodontia; species Aplodontia rufa. Next base: position 29,632 of record PVKS010000685.1, on the reverse strand, counting down.
TTCCAGGGCATGCTCCCAGTGACCCACCTCTCCAGCCAGGCCCCACCTGCCTACAGTCACCAACCAGCCAGTCCGTTCCAACTAGGAAGGACAGATTAGATTACAGCTGCCATGATCTAATCATTTTATCTCTGAATATTCTGCATGAACACAGGATTTGGGGGGCACCTCATATTCAAACCATAACAGGTGGACACAGCTCTAGTCCTGCCTAATATCTGAGTGTACAACATGACCTGGGCTTGTTTCCTCATGTTTAATAAGGGAACACCAGTCACTGCCTGGTCTGCTATTTGACACTGTACCAAGGCGAACAATTGTTACCATTATTTTTCTGAACTTTTCAGCATTCTCCACAGAGATATGATGAAAACCCTAGGTATCATATGCTGCACAATGAAATACACCAAAATAACCTTTTGTACCAAATTAGAATCTGGAACAGAAATTATTTATAAAATAGGAATTTTGCTACTGAGCATGTTTGGTCTTCAATTAAATTCTTTTCAAACTAAGGCTCCGTGGTGTAATGGTTCTGGAATTAGTAATAATAAAACATTAGTTACACTGGTGAGTAATGGTCTTATTTGAAACAGGATGAAAATGTTAACTCAATAGTGTCCAGGACCAAGTTATAAGATCTCTTAAGTGTGTTTCCCTGTGAATGTCAGAAGTGCCATTACTCATAGCCATTAGGTTGGTGGCTGAAATTCATACAACAACCTGTATTTTGCCTCGTAGTTCCCTTGCTATTTTATCTGAGTTGCAAAGTCCTTCTGGGAATGCCTGCTATAACTTCTTTTTCTGGCAGAGGAACTCAGGCTCAGAAAAGTTGATTTGTTGGCATTCACAAAGCTTATGGGAAATAACAGAGTCTAGGAAGTTATGAAGCAACGCTTGCATAGATCAAGGGATTGACACCAGGTTAGGTAGTTTGGGTACCCGTGTAACACATAGTCACTAAGGTATAGTGGGGGCTAACGCCTACTTCGTGAAGATGGGATGTGTAAAGTCCTTAGCCTAGGGCCAGGCACTTACTTAAATGCCTAATAAAAGTTAGTTTTTCGTATTCATTTTCCACTACAACGCATGGGTGTTGACAAACACAGCCACAGGCCACCTCTAACTTACGCAGTTTCCCATACCACCCAGGAACATTTCTCCTAACAACCCAGTCTGGAATTGACCAAGTGGCCATGTCCCTCCCAGCTTGTGTGTCCTGGGTTTTGGGACTTTCCTCTATTCCTCCCCTTTCTTCCCTCAGTACTTTAAATCCAACACTGACCCCTATCCTTACCTTTCTGCACCTGAGTCTCAAACTCACCTGGCTGAGGAGCCCATCAGGGGTGGGCTGTGTGTGTGTGTGTGTGTGTGTGTGTGTGTGTGTGTAAGTGCTTCGTCGTGGGTCAGGAGGGAGGGGAAAAGAGCCGGTCACCTCCTCCCCTCACCATTTCTTTCTGACCTGGGCTCATTTCTCTCTGACCCCTGCTCACTCTCCCTGGGTTTGGGTCCGCAGCTCCTCTCAAACCTAGGGCCAAGCTCCCCAGAAGTCTGCTTTCTGACACCTGAGGAGGTTGCAGTCCTCTGGGCTCAGGCAGTATGGGCACCACCTGGGAACTTGCTAGAAACGCAAATTCACGCAGTCTCATGCCAGATCTGTGAAATGAGAACTCTGGGGATGGGGCCCAGCAAAATGTGTGTTTTTACAAGGTCCCCAGGCAATTGCAAAGCATGCTTGAGTTTGGAAACTGCTGTTCTAAGGAAACAACATGAAAGTAAGCAGAGGGCCCCAGCATTCCTTTTTGCTCCTTACCACGTGCCCAGAGGAGACTGGGTGTCTTGAACAGCTGAATTCTGCTTTGTGGAAAATGAGGGGCGAATGCGGCAAGGATCTGATGTTTACTGAGCACCTACTGTGGGCCAGCCTTCTGGAATCTACTGTTCCTTTAAGTCTTAACCCAACAGTTTAATAAAGTAAATGTTATTTATCCCTTTGTTATAGATGGGGAGTCTCAAGAGCTAGGCTTGGAAGAAAATGAAGAGCAGAGGGGAAGATCGATTGTTCCAGAGATGGGATAGATGCTACAAGAGGGAGGGGAGAAGATCATCTTGTTGAACACATTAATGTTACAGATGGGGAATGTGAAGGCCAGGAGAATGGCTTTGCCCAAGGTCACATAGAGGTTATGTCTCCAAGTCCTAATCTGGTTCTCAGCCTCTACCTTATTAATCAACAGTTGTTTGCATTTTCAAAAAGAACCCCCCAACTACTTGTTTTTGAACTTTTTGTGTTGTAGTAATTTTAGGTGTACAGAAAAGCTGCAAAAATAATACAGAGTTCCCTTACATTCCCTCTCTCTTCTTGGTGTAATGGTAGCACCTTTTGTATCATAGCATAATGAGCAAGAACTTGTGAGTGTTTACATTTTTTTAATTTTGAGGTAATTGTAGATTTACATTTAGCTTTAACAAAAAATGCAGAGAACTCCTGTGGAGATCTGTGCGAGTTTTCTCAGTGAAGACATTTGAGGCAGAATTTCTGCATTTGTGCTTCAGTTTTATTCCTTACTTAGGAGAAAGCTCCCAGATCATCTCTGAAGAAATAGTGAAGACAAAAAAATAAAGAGAAATGATGGTGAGGAGGGTTTTCCCAGGCAGGAAAGGTGACATCCGCTTCTCCCGAACCCATCATTGCTTCTCCAGGGACCACCACTAAACCTCGAACTCCCGGGTCCTGCAGGTGCTGCCAAAGACACCTGTGTCGGTGAGAGGAGGCCGGAAGAGAACCAGGGCAGAGGTGCAGGGACTGAAAAGCTGTGGGAGGGATCTTGAGGGTCAACTACCCAGTTCGTCTGATGCTGAGTCTCAATCGACCTCTGATGAACACCTTCTGTGCTGGAAACTCCTAAAGCTTTGCAGACATGGAGTGCTGAAAAGTTCTTTCTCTGGACACGAGCGTAGAACTGTGCTTTCACGTTCACTGCTGTGTTCCCGCCCTCCACATGGTGCTGGATGAGCAGGAGCTGAGTGTATGGATGAGAGAATGAACTAACGAACAGACCCTTGCTGCCCTGCTTGCCAGGTGACAGGCATGGGCTTCCTCTGAAGAGAGGTCAGGGTGTGCCCGGGACGCTGCGGTCATGTCCAAGGCCAGTCTGCGAGGGGCAGAGCCAACCATTCAGCGCTGTGCTGAGGGCAGGAGCCCTTGGAACTTGAGAGCAATGGGAGTGCTCCAGGGTAAGAAGTCTCTGCGGATGGGGAGATGACAACTCTTTCAAGTACTTTGAGTGACAGCCTCTTGGCACAGTCCTGACTTATTGCTTTGCTGGGCAACTTGGGGGAAATTCAATTTACATGTTCCTGGGCTATTTACACGATCCTCAGCAAGATGCCACCATTGTGTAAGAGCCATTTGACGTCCATGCTCTGTTAAATGCTTTTTCCATTCTTAGAAGAGTCCCTGAAGGAGAGCCAGCTCCTGGAGTAGGAGCAAAGGGCGTGGTCATCTGGGGCTGGATCTGTCAGGGCGCTGCAGTGTCCGGGAGGCTTTGAGTGAGGTTGAGAGGGGAGGTGCAGGAAGGGGCAGGACTGGACTCTGCTGGGCCACCGCCCAGCCCCGTGCCACGTGGGCTCTGCCAGCTCTGCTGCAGGATCTCTCTGAGGGGCAAACCGCTGGAAGAGTTGCCGCAGGGCAAGAAGGCACCGCGGTACCTGAGAAGAAGGGTGTCTAGGCTCACGCTCTGTTTCCTCCCCATGGGCCTCAGTTTCCCCATCTGCAAAGCTGCAGACTGTACTCTGTTCCATGATTTTTGTGGGTCCCGGTAGTCTGTTTATTTTTTCTTGGATACTTTTTATGTTTCATCATGAATATTATCCAGCACTGTCTAGATAAATGGTTTGAAAAATATTGTTACCACAGTCCTCAATGAAAAATACAGATTTTACAGAGGAACTTAGTAGACATAACTAAATCAGTGGTTTCATAAACCAGTACTTGTCCTTAGAAGCACAGACATGGAGATCAACGGAACAGAAGAGAAAGTCCAGAAATAAGCCCCACATTTATGGTGGGTTGATTTCCAGCAGAAGAGCCAGGGCAGTTCAGTAGAGAATGACAGTCTTTTTAAATGGAGGTAGGGCAACTGGATATCCACACGCAACAAACAAACAAACACACACATACATACATACAGAAGAATGTAAACAGACACTTCACATGATGCGCAAAAATTGACCAAAAATGCACTGCCGGCTAAAGTCTTAAGAACTGAAATAAGGAATGAATTATGTACACATGCAACAATAGGGGCGATTCTCACAGACATTATGTTAAGCAAAAGAAGCCAAAAACAAAAGACTAAATATTTTATGGTTCCATTTATATGAAATTTCTAGAAAAGCAAAACAATAGGGACAAAAAGCAGATCAGAGTCTTGCTGGGGTCGGAAGACTATAAACAGGGGGCAGGGGGGTACTTTGTGGGGCAAGGCAAGTGTCTGAGACAGTGGTGATGGCTTCATGGCTGTGTCCACTAACTAAAACCCTCACGCTACAGGCTGAGAGTCCGCAGACTTGATGGTATATAAATTACAACTCAAAGACTCATGACAATTAAGACAATTAAACATAAAGACCAAGATGAGAAGTGACTTGTTCATTTACACTGTGTGTTCTGGGAATGATGAGTGAGTTCCAAGCCCCCCTTACTACTTTACTCTCTCTCCACATCCACAGCATAATTCTATATAGATATTGTTGGCAAATGACTGGTCACTCAAAACATTGAAAGAGCAACAGGTACAGATTGTACTAATCAGATTTATTTTGATAACTAAGAATATTATAACTTTAAGTAACTTTTGCTCTTTCTTTTTTTTTTTTTTCAGATGGGTTCTCACTATGTGGTCCAGAATGGTCTTGAACTCCTAGGTTCAAGAAATCGCTTCCTGCCTCAGTCTCCCAGGCAACTGAGACCACGGTTCTCTACCTTTTTACGTATAATATAAACAAATGTCCCCTAATGAGACATTATTAGCCGTGGCTTCGGGCATGTAAGCTTGTCACATCCACTGAGGGCCTGATCTGATGGTTCTGAATGTCTGCATGGCACCTGTCTCTTTGGATGAGAATCAGTTGCCTGCAATCTGGTTTTCTAGCTCACCAGTCTCCTAACAGGTTCAGTGGCCCAAACTGAACCGACCTTCAGGATGATTCATTGAGGCCTGCGTCAGACCTTCACGGTCAGCATCTCTGAGTGTGGGGTGGCTTAGTTCTCTCTATCTTACTAAGTCAGGGATGTGTATGAGCCTCATTTGTAAGTTACATCTTTTGGTTGAATTGGTCCTGAGATAGATCACAAAGAACTGGTTTCCAATTGTGAGTGAAATACCAAGGCTTGCAAAATATAGTCTGAGTTGTCACCACAGTGACATCCTTGTCCTTGCTTTGCCTTATTCTCTTCAGAATAGGAGGAGGGGGCTGGAGTGGTAGCTTAGCGTTTGGAGCGCTGGCCTGCCATGCACAAGGACCCAGGTTCAAACTCCAGTACCACATACTCAACTAAGTGTCAGAGAAACAAAGGTTAAATGAGAAAATAAATAAAATTGATTCTTTCTTTCATATGCTGTCCCTCTCCCTTTAAAAAACAAATAAAATAAAAGAAAGGGAGGGAGGAACAGGCGGGGCTCGAATTCTGCCAACTGACAACCCACATCAAGAACCTCAAATTCTTGCTTTTACGAGCCTCATAATTCTGTAAGTCAAATGGAAAATATCATTCATTAGTTCTTTTAGTTGTTGGTGGCTATTAGGTCAAGTGACCCTCCCATATTTGAACATGCTAATTTTAAAACCAACTGCAGAACTGGGCACAGTAGCACATGCCGGTAATCCCAAGGACTCAGGAGGCTGAGTCAGGAGGATTCAAAGTTCAAGGCCAGCCTCAGCAACTTAATGAGGCCCTAAGTAGCTTAGCAAGATCCTGTCTCTAGTAAAAAGTAAAAAGGACTGGGGAAGTGACTCAGTGGCAAAGCACCCCTGGGTTCAATTCCCGGAACAACAACCACCAAGAAAAAATGAAACAAGAAAACAAAACAAACAGCACCAACCGCAGAATTTACATTTACACTGTGGAAGCTGATTTGTAGCCCTTCACTCCAGATTCCCAGTTCTTTTTCAATCTTCATTCAATTATTTAATGAATGCACTATTTCTCTCAGATTTATATGAATTCAAATTTTACCAAGAGAGCTTTTGTAGCCTGGGCACTTGTGTTTTGCCCACCTTTACTGAACCTGCAAACTTTCTCCCACACTCTTCCTGCTCCTCAACCCACCTGCCTCAGGGGCTCTGCACCTCCTCCCAGCCTCGCATGCTCAGGGACCTCCCTTCAGCACCTTCAGCCTGCATCTGCTGCTCCCCATTGGGCCAGCTAATCCTTCATGGCACTGAAAGACACTGAGCCTTTTCCGTCTGAAAAACAAGATCCTTCTCCAGCACCTGTCTCTTCCCGTCCAGCCTCTACCGGAGTCAAGCTTCTAGAGGCGGAGCATCTCCTAAGTGTCCGTATTTCTCTTTTCTGGCTGGGCAGCACTTTCTCTTGTTTGGCTTTTGTCCCAGACAACATTAAGAACCTGTGGTTACCAAATCCAATCAACCCATTTTCTGTTCAGATCGAATTTAACTTTTCTGATAGATTTTTGTGAACTCTTTCCCCCTTAAAACAATCCTCTGGTTTTGGGCACTGCGTGTCCACTGTTTCCTTCCCACACCTCCGACATTTCTCCCTTCCATGCCTGACCTGCCGCTTCTGTCTTGGGCTCTCCTCTTCTCGTGCTTCTCAGTGGTCCTCCAAGAGCTATCATGAGAAGCACCCAGCTTGCTGACTGATGCTGGGCCCTGGTCCAGACTGACTGTGCCCAAAGCTCTGGAGGAGGCCTAGGAATCTGCATTGCAAACGACCTTTCCAGGAGATCCTGCAGACCTCCCCTGGGCCATATTCTTCCTTTCTCAGCCCCTCATCTCCACTTCTGGAGACACCCCATCTCAATGTGGTCTCTAAACCCTTCACAGGATTTTATCCCTAGGAACAGAAGTTAAGCTTCACATTCTAGCATAAAAGGCCTTCTGTAATTTGTCCCTTGCACTGCTCTTGGACTGTCCCTTGAACTCTAGTGGTGTGTCCTCCAGGTATGCACGTAACACACCTGCCAGGTCACACCTCTGAGCATAGCTGTTCCTGATGCCCAAATGCCTGCTACCAAGTTTCATTCAAACTCACTTTCATGTGTCAGAAACTAGTGAGCTTCACAGTCTGAGCCCAGTGAGTTGTGTTTGCTCCTAGGCTTCTCAGGATTGGGGTCACTTGACTTACGGGGCCTCCTGCCAGCTAGGAGTGCAGCACAATGTGATCACGTCTCATTCTCACAAGGCTCATAGCAGAGAGGCGGAAGACAGGTGTGGCAGGGGTGCTGTTGCCCCAGAGGCATGCTGTGCTGCTCTCCTGGGTGACGGGTGCTAGTCACTTACCTGTCAGGCTCCAGCACAGTCCCTGGGGTAAAGAGTGTGAACAGTCTGTGCCCTCAACGTCTCTTGTTAAGTGAAAGCCAGTATTGACCAGCTGGGGAGGAGGATACTGTTAAAGGGAAGTCAGAGAACTGTGGCAGTACAGAGGAAGGAAGTCAGACCAGGCCCTGGTTTCAAATGGAAAATTTCTGCCCCAGGGAAGGGACAAAGTGGTAGAGAAGGTTAAACGCAAAGACATTGTGCAGAATTGAAAAGAGTTCAAGAACGAGAGAGAAGTATGCCTGGCTCAGTAATTGAAAATTAGTATGACACACAGATTACGCAAGTCCTGAGCCCCTCCCCCCCCATCATAAGTAGGAAAAGGTGGGACTTGAACTTCACTTTGGGACTCCTTGAAAAGATCAAAACAAAAAAGTATAGTGAAAGGTGCGGTAATAAGTAATTGCCACCAGGTGGCAGCAGAGTATCTCTTTCAGTTCAAACTTGGGTCTTTGTCTCTTAAACCTCTTCCTGGCCAGTCCACTAGCATTAGAGGCTGAGAGGTGCCACCAGTTACATATCTGATCTCTCTGCGATACACAGGCAGAATTTCTCATAAAAAAGTTAATTTGGGGGGACTTAGTGAAACTAGTCATTCTTTGTAATTTGATATGCAAATTTAAAAGCAGCCCCAACTGTCTCAGTATTTCCATCTTGCAGCTCTGGTTCAGACGCTATGTGCTGAACCAGTGCACATGGAGAAGATGTTCTGCTCTTGCCACCTCCCCATCCCTCTCTCTGTAGGGGACAGGTATTGATCACCGGAAATGGTGTGGGCTGTCTTGCAAGGACGCACTTCCTATCCCTGGGGCTCTGAGCAAATCTGGGCAGTTGGGACAGTTATGGACCCTTCCCTCCAGAATGCTCGTAATATGTGTGTTACTTTAGCAGTTCCTCAGACCACTTGTCCAGGGACGCGGACTGTAGACCACTTAGGGTTTTTCTCATTCCTAAGAACCCAATGTCTTATAATCATGCTCAGGATCAGCTGTGCACAGGAGCAGCTGCTTCCTAATTTGTAGAAAGATCAGACTCTTAGTTATTGTTTCCGGAGGAGAAGTGGTGGATGTGATAAGTTCCACTGCTTAGGTGATGGTATCCAAATAGCAGGACATTCTTTGAATCCTGGCTTTCTTCAACCCTGTAGAGAGGCTGCATTCTGAATCTCCGCTGCAGGGGAGGCTACAGAGCCACCAGTGTCTCCAGCCTGCATGCTGGGGACATGCCCTAGCTACAAGGGAAGGAAATGGGGCTTCTTGCCAGGTGTGATCCACATCTCTGTCCTGAGTCATATTTGTGGATCTTTCTCTGTGCCAGGAAGCCCCAGAGATTCTGCCAGCCTTTCTCTGCACTGAGCAGCTGCTCCATACACTCACGCCAGTAGGGCTCTTTGCTCCCTGAAGCTAGTAACCTAGAAGCATGGTACAACAGAAAGAATTATCAGTGACCTTGAGATTAAGATCTCAGTCTGGTCCTGCCTGCCATTTATTAACTGTGGGACTCTGGGCCACAGGTATAAAATGGGGATAACAACTTCTATTTTCTTCTCATAGAGTTCCTTTAACAAATATCCCAGGGCCACTGTGGATATAATGAGTAACAGACAGGATGAAGCGGACAGTCGAGGGTTGTGACGGAATCCATCAGAAAGCGGCAGCGTATCTGAGCACTTTCTCTTAACCGTGAAGTACTCTCCTGACACGCTCTGCCTTCTGTTTCTGTTTGAATGGTTTCATGAACACTGTGGCAAGAAACAGGGACTCAGAGTTGTAAATATCACAAGTGTGGGGGATATCTCCAAACGGAACCGATGGCTCTCGACCCTGGTCCACAGGAAGCCGTGGTGGGGCCTTGCCCGTCCTCTTTCCTCCTTTGCAGTCTTTCTCCAGGAAGATAACTGGGATTGGTGCCACCTTTGTTCACAATGAACACAAAGCCCTCCATTGAGCTTTGGGCACAAAAGCATGATCACACACAAAGCCCAGGCAAGACAGTGGTGCTGCCCAACCCTGCAGGGCGTCCTCTGAGCCTCTCATCCCACAGGGCTTCTCCTACCTATCCTGCTGCTAAAGCACTGAGAAACCCTGAATTTTGCCTCTCCAAAAATATCTGTTCCCCCGCTGACTTAGGGTCTTCCACACCCATACTCAACCTCACTGTGCATTGTGGCTACCAGGTCTCATCTCGTTTCCCCGTCATGCAGGCTTGGGGCTACCTCATCCTATTCAAGGACAGATTTCAACTCTCTGGAAACACAGGCTCTTCTTTCTCAAAACCCTCTCACCCAGTCCAGGTTTCTGAGATGTGCCGAGGTCACAGCTGGTTTCAGCCTCTGCCTTTTCCCTCACCAGTGCTTGCATTCGTCTTTTCCTTGGCCTGCCTGTGTGGAGGACTGATCATATTAATTTTTTGTGTCTTCCTGTATCTGTGCCCTTTCCTTATATCTCCCACTGGCACTTTGGGCTTGGCTTTGAGACTTTAGGTAGGCAATTTTGGAACAGTAGCAAACTCAAAGCCAGCAGGTGCTTTAAAAAGCATTTGTTTCTCTTTTGGACCTCTGCCACTGCCATGAGGACATGCTTGGACTAGGCTGCCAGAGATGTGATGGAAGACAGCTGACCAGAGGCTATCAGCTGACAAACCACAGACACATCAAGTAAGCCCAGTCAAGACTGGTCAAGTCCAGCCCAGAGTCCAGCAGAAGTAGTCACGTGACTTGTACGTTTATGAAAAATAACAGATGATTAATTACAGTGCAACTTATTATGCAGCAGCACCTAGCTGATACAAGCGTGCTCAGGTCATTATTCTGTCTGTCTTAGGCTACAGTATTGGTAATTCATTGTTAATTCAATATAACTTACTAAAAACTATTTGTATTGTCTAGTGATTATTAGAATAATCAGACAATCTGGGCCCAATCTGCCTGTCTTTAATTCCATAGCACTAACCACTAGTAGCTTGTAGGTTTGGGCTTAATTCTTTTATTTACTTTTAATGACTGAAAAATCCTGGAAATTAGGTAAGAGCAGAAATAGGTTGTGATTTCTTTGAGGTTATTAATTTTTATTTCCTGCTAGCTAAATTAGGCCTGTGGTTCTATCAAGAAGCACAGAGCAGTGATTTTAGCAGAGGCTTGCCAGGGTAGGCCCAAGGGATCCATCCAAAGCTGGCAGAAGAGAGCAGTTTGCTGCAAGTTGAAAGAGCTGGGCAAAGTCAACAGGAAATAAATGAGTCTTGGACAAGCTTCATAACCTGTCAGTATTCCCAGCCTTCCCCTCACCTGTTGGCTTTCCTACCTGGGGTGTCTTCCACCAAGTTCTTAGACCTTTATGCTGCAAAATCTGGTCTGAAGAATGATGATAACATTGATGTTGGTCAATAAGAATTAGCCACTTATTTGGTGTCGGAAGTTGTTCTAAACATCTTCTGTTCACTCACTCACTTGTTCATCCATTCAACATGTTTATCAAGTACTTATTACCTACTTAAGCAAACAAAACAGAAAAAACATACCTTACACTCTGGCATAGGGATACAGAGCATATATAATCACCATAGTGAATAAATAAATATGTTAGGAGGTGATGGGGCAGAGTAAGAGGAGGAGAGCCCCTGAGAGCAGAGGTTGCAATATCAAACAGTTAATCCAGGTAGAACTTACTGAGTAAACGAAGTTTGGATGGAAGTGAAAGTGGACCCTATGGACAGCTGGGGGCACAATGTCTTAGGCAGAGGGACCCATCAATACAAAGATGTTGAGGTGACTGAGACCTGGATACTCTAGGACCAGGAAGGAGCCCTGTGAATGGAGTGAAGGAAGGAGTGGATGGAGAGGTCAGAGGCAGAGGTCATGAAGACAAGAACCAGGTGGCAGGGAGGTGGGCACTGTAAGGCTCGGCGTTCTCTGCTAATGAAGTAGGACCAAGAAGGTGTCACAGGAAAGCAGGGAGCTGAAGCTCCAAACGTCAGTTCTTGTGTTCTGACAAAAGAAAATTTAAAGCCAAACACCAAAGTCATGCAAGATAATTTTATTATATGTGAAAGAGAGGTGAAAGTAAAGTAAAAAGCAAAGTAAGACTCAAGCAGAAAGCACCCTCAAGAGAGTGGGCCTCTCTGAGCAGAGAACGACAAAGGAGACAATGCTGTCTGCAAATTTATTACTGGTTTATGATTGACTTGAAAATTGGGGTCCTCCTTCAGCAGCCTTCGCCAATCAGGTGTTCGACTCCTCGGTGGAGATTTTGACCTTAGCTGGTCCTCTCAGGAACTGTCATGATAGCCATCCCATTTACATGGGCTTCATCTTCAAGTCAGTCCCATGTTAACGTGGGCATGGGGTCAATAGCGGAAAAAGTTACCTCAGTGCACCTGTGCTATTGAAGAATACCCCTTCTGAGCTCGTCGGAGACGCCTGGCCCCTAGCTTCTAGTTTTATCAGCTGACAACCACAGACACATCAAGGTTGACCTTTATGGGTCTTGTCAAGAGTTGTTCCTATAAATCCCTCCTTTCTTTCTTTCTTTCTTTCTTTCTTTCTTTTTTATTTTAAAGAGAGAGAGATAATCAATTTTTATTGAGTTTTTCACATGGCTTGCATTGCTCTGACACTTAGTTGTGTACGTGGTGCTGGGGTTTGAACCCGTGTGCTCATGCATGCCGGGCAAGTGCTGTAACCGCGGAGCCACCGCTCCAGCCCCCAAATCCCTCTTGCTAGAGACGTCCCCTCCCTGTTATCTCTTTTGTCTGTCCTCAAGACTTCTGTACTAATGCTTTTTCACAGCTTATCTTCTACAATTTATTTACTCGTCTGCCTTTGCAGTAAGTTAAAGAACACTCAGGCCAACTTCAAGCAAACCTGTGACCTGGCCATGCATTTCGCTGCTCATCGCGAGCTTACTGCCTCACAGAGGACCTACAGGAGGACCATGAGACTGGGACTTGTGTTCCACGGCGTATTGAGAATAGACGATAAGGTGTCAGGGCTGAGGTAAGGAGACCAGTTCAGAGGACATTGCAATAACTCTGGAGAGAGATGAAGATAGCTCTGCACCATGACGAGAAAGGCCTGGATTCCAGATGCATTCAGCTGTAGGGGCAGCATAACTTCTGGCCTTAGTGAATCTGGGGCGTGACAGGAGGCAAAAAATTAAAAGGGGCACCAGACTTTGGCCTGACCACCTGGAAGAGTGGAGTTGCCCTTTCCTGAAGTGGGGAAGAATGCTGGTGAACAGGGCTTTGGAGGAAAAAGGGGAGTTCCATTTGGGACAACCATTAGAGACTAATGTACCTGACTAAAGGTATAAATTTAGGAGACTTTGGCACATAGATGGTATTTAAAGCCTTGAGCCTGGATGGGCTCATTGAGGAAGTGTGTACAGGGGTAGGGAAGGACCAAGCCCAAGGCCTGGGAGCCTCCATCACCACAAATCTGAGAAAAGATGAGCAACTCCCTCCACCTCCCCTCGGAAGAACAAGAAGCAGTCAGAGAAGGACAAAGACAAGAGGCTACCTGTCCTAGAAGCCAAGGAAATTCCTCAGAGAGGAGGCGAAGATTCTCTGGGTCACATGTCAGTGGTAGCTCAGGTAGAAGCAGTGGTAAGAATCTACCATTGTGCTTAGCTACGGGGAGATCATTGGGGACTTTGAGAAGATTCCTTTATGTGGAGTTATGAGCAAGAAAGACTTGTTTGAGTCCATTTCAGGGAAAATGGGAGGAGAAGAATTGGAGACGGGGCATATCAACACAAGAATTCTTGCTGCAGCGTTGCAAAGATAAAAGATGGTGTAGAGCAGAGGAAGGGCCAACAGAGCGAAACATGATTTTTTTCTTAAGATAAGACAATTAACAGCTGTGTGGGTGTGGATAAGCAGACCATAGAGCAGAAAAACCAGCACTATAGCAGAAAAAGGAGCGCACTGCTGGTATGTCTGGAATGAGGAGGAGTGGAAGGGGTTGGGGGTGAAGGCATTCACTAAGGTGACCGAAGGAAGGGTTGACTTTTATAGGTGTCCACTAGGCTGTCATAATAAAGTACCCTAACTGGGTGGCTTAAAAAATGGACATGCACTGTTTCCCAGTTCTAGAGGCTAGAAGTCCAAGATCAGGTGTCAGTAGGGCCCGCTCCTCTGGTTGCTGTGAGGGAGAATCTGTTCCCTGCTTTCCTGCTGGCTTCTGGTGGCATGCCGGCCATCATAACTCTTCCTCAGTTTGCAGACTCACCACTCTGATCTTCATTCTTACATGTCATTCTTCCTGTGCATCTGTCCCCCCCCCTTTTTTTTTTAAAGAATCACTCGTATGAATTAGGAGCCCACCATACTCCGTTATGACCTCGTCCTGACTAAATGCATCTGCAACAACTGTATTTCCAAGTAAGGTTGCATTCTGAGGTACCAGGGATTAAGCCTTAAACATGAAAAAAAAATTTAACAAATGAATTTTTGGAGGGTACAATTCAATCCACAACAGCTTTAGATAAGAAACAAACTATTCATCATTAGTAATAGGAGGGAAGATAGAGTATTTGTTTGAAAATGCTGTCAGGTTTATAGATATATTTGTGAGAGTCCATAAAAATGCTCTTTTGATTACTTCCATTTTCTGGGAGATGTGAAAGCAAGGTCGTTAGTTGAAGGTGTGAGCGACGGCAGATGGAGGACGGGGAGCTGTGAAATTGCTTCTAGCAGGTGGGAGAAGGAGCAGGCTCTGGAAACACTGCCCCACAGCTAGGCAGCCTTCGGGGCGCAGCCGCGGCCCTTTGTCTGGTGTCTGAAGCCGCTTACTTTGTGTGGTTGTAAATTTCTTTCAAGCTCAATCGGCAGCTGTGGGCAGGAGGGTGATGATTAGGAAAGTTTGTGGTTTTGTAAAGTGAGCACAGCAGAGCATAAGCACAAAAAAGTTGTGGGGATTGAGATTGATATAAAGTGGGGGCATTTGGACGAGAGGACCCTAGTGGAGACAGTCTCATGACTGATGCACAGAGAAGCCAAGTTCGAGGTTCAGACTGGAATCCAAACCTAGGCAGTGAGGCAAGAACCTGTGTTCTTGGCTCCCTAGGGACACAGGGTGGGAAAGACAGGAGGGCAGAGGCAGGAAGGATGGGGCCATCAGCAATGCCTCCCTGTTCCCTGGAATGTGATATTCCACAACTCGAGTGACTCCTCCTTTTGAAGAAGGAGCTTTTTCCCTTTACTTTACCAACTTCCATCTTCCAATTCTTTCTCTTCTTAATGGTCTGTGATGTTTCGCTGTTCATCACTTTTACATTCATTTTTCACACTTGTGTCCATCATCATTTTCTGATGGCAGTTATTATTCCTACTTTCAAGACAAGATAATGAGGCTTACCATGCTGAAAAGATGGACCCTGAGATTGGTTAATAGTGGACCTAGACTTCAAATCTAAACCTTTAACTTTATTGATTGATTGATTGATTTTTTTTTTAGAAAGAGGGACAGTGAGGGGGGAGAGAGCGAAAGAGAAAGAATCAGTTTTTATTTAGTTTTCATTTGGCTTTTGTTGCTTTAACACTTCATTGTGTACATAGTCCTGAGGTACAAACCTGTGTCCCTGAGCATGTGAGGCAAGCGCCCAAAACACTGATTGATTGATTGATTTTTGAAATGTGCAATTTAAACAAAATTATTAGAGCATTGCAGTTACACATAGTAGTTGTGTTAATTTTGACAATGTCACGCATGCAAGGAATTTGATTTCAATCCCCATTTCCCCCACTTTTCCTCCCCTCCTCTCTTACCCTATTCTTCCTTCACTCTACTGGTCTCTCTTTTACTCTTTTATTTATTTTTGATTGGTACTTTCTATGTAGACATAAAGATAGTACATTTATATATGAATATAGCATGATTTTATTAAATTCATTCCATATTTCCTCCCCTTTCCCATCTTTTTTCCTTTCCTCTTGTTCTTCTAATATTCCACTGATTGTCCTGGTGTATTTATGATCTCCAATTTGCCCCCCACAAACCCATCTTTCCCTTATTTTGCTTTAACTTCCACATATGAAAGAAAATATTCAACCCCTGATTTTCTGAGTCTGACTTACTTTACTTAGCATGATGTTCTCCATTTCATCCATTTACTCACAAATGTCATTATTTCGTTCTTCTTTATGGCTGAGTAGAACTCCACTGGGTATACATACACCACATTTTCTTGATCTGCTCATCTATTACCAGGCATCTGACTGGTTGAACAATTTGGTTATTGTGAATGTGCTGCTATAAACTTTAAGGTGGCTGTATTGCTATAGCGTACTGATTTTAGTTCTTTTGGATAAATACCAAGGAGTGGAATAGCTGAGTCACATGGTGAGTTTATTCCTAATTTTTTTTTTTTAATCTTTACACTGCTTTCCAGAGTGGTGGCACCAATCTGCAGTCCCTCTAGCAATGTCAGCTCTGAGCAAGAAGAGTGATCCAGGAGGCGTCACAATGTCTGATCTCAAATTATACCACACAGCTATAGTTGTGTAAACATGGAGACCAATGGATAGAAGGCACAGTCAAACGCACGCACTCACAGCCGATGGTACTTAACAAAGGTGTCAGAAACATATTGCAGGAAAGACAGCCTTCTTAACAAATGTTGCTGAGAAAACTGGATATCCGTATGTAGAAGAATGAAATTAGATCCCTCTCTCTCACCTTGCACAAAAGTAAAATCAAAATGGTTCAGACTTAGGAATTAGATCAGAAACCTTGCAACTGCTACACAGAAGTACATGGTGAGCACTCATCGTGTAGGTGCAGGCACTGACTTCCTCAATAAACCTTAAAAATTTAAATTTAATTATATTTCTGCCTCCAGAAATCCTTTCCTTTTAAAATACAATTTTTCTGAAATTGAAATATGGTAAAATGAAGAATAGATGCACCCTTGACCTGGAGGAGTCAGGAACCGAGGTGAGCAAGCTCGTTGGTATTCTGCAGAGTAAATTTAAGCAACAATTGTGCTGTTAGCATAAATAACCACTCATACTCTCATGTGCCTTCCATTCTTGATTCTAGATACATCATGGAGTAAATGTCTATTCTTATTTTCTTTTTTAAAGAGAGAGGGACAGAGGCTGGAGCGGTGGCTCAGCGGTTTCGGCACTTGCCTGGCAAGCACAAGGACCTGGGTTCAAACCCCAGCACCACGTACACAACTGAGTGTTGGAGCAGCAAAGGCCATGTGAAAAACTAAATAAAGTTGTTTCTCTCTTTCTCTGTCTCTCTCACTGTCCCTCTCTCTTTAAAAAAAAAATAAAGAGAGAGGGACTGAGAGAGAGAGAGAGAGAAAGACAGAAGGGAATCAAATTTATTTAGTTTTTCTTGTGGCTTTCGTTGCTCGACACTTCATTGTGTACGTGGTGCTGGGGTTCAAACCCACATCCTTGCACATGCCAGGCAAGTGCCATAACCGCTGAGCCACAGCTCCAACCCTAAATCTCTGTCTTAATAGAAGAAAATCTGGTTAAATGGCTGAGCTATGAAGTACTCTATTGTTTGCTTTGTGTTTTAGGACAGCAGGTCAAGTTTTCTTATTTGTTCTAAGGACTCTCTTTCAATATCAATGTAAGTGTTTCTGAAATATTTGGTAACTTTATTCCTAGTAAAATTCATTTGATTGAACATTCAGTTATTTATTCATCAAACTTTCATTAAACCCTTGCTCTAATATGCTGGAATTGTTTTAGGAGTGGCATCTTTGCTTTAGGAAGTTCATAATCCATCAGGTAAGATGGACCTATAAACAAATGCCCTGTAAATGCTACAGAAGAGAGGTGCACTAATGGCTAAGAAGCACTGAGCTGGGATCAAAGAACTGCCCAGGAAGAAGGCTGACTTCATGTTGGAAGTGACATCTAAATGTCCTAGAGGAGATTTCTAAGCTGTGCAGGAGAATAATTGCACAGCCTTCATAGCTCTCTTCCCCAGCACAGTCTTAGAATGACCTCCATACCTGTAACGACAACACACATAACACACTAACCAAAGAGTAGAATGATTTCATCAGCTCAAGGAGACCATGAAATTCAGGAGACAGACACTGTGACCAATATGATTATGGGCAGAAAAGAGGTCATGAACAGGAAGAATTGAGGGTTCACTTGAGTTTATTGTAGGAGACAGTAGGTCTACCCAGTTTTGTACTCAATCTTGTGTTTCTCCAACCACTACAAAGCAAAATAAAACCAAACAAAGTCTTCCTGATACAGACAATATAAAGAACTGATTTGGGGGTGAACTGTTTACTGATAGATTGTTGGCCCACCATCATTCCTTCCTGAGCCACAGTTCAGAAATTATGGAGTGAATATTGAATAAGATAGGATAGAGGACAGATAGTAAAATGGACAGGCAATAAGGGTACTAGGCCCTGATTAAGGCTTTAAATTTTTTTAAATTTTTTTTAAATGTGAAGAACACTCCCTGAAGTTAACAATGTAGAAACATTCTAAACATTCCAGTCAAATGCTTTTCCCAGACAAAAGGAATAAGGACCCTTTATCCCAGAGTGGCTGGGAAAATGGAAGCAGGGGTGAACCCAAATAGAGACTAGAGACTACAGGAAAGTTCAAACTAAACTAAAATGGGCACAGCCAGTCAGAAGTTCAGGGTTGAGCCAATAACCTTAACTAAACCTTTACCATACCTGTCTAGCATGGATTCTGACCAATGGCTCAACCTGGTAGATGGAACCCATAGACTAGCACACCTAAATGGAAAGCCTGCTGCCAGGCCCCTTGTTCTAAGAATTCTGCTTCTTTTCTTCTCACTGGAATAAATTCTACCCTTTTACAATGTTCCTTTCACTGTCTGTGAATTTCATTCTTCAAATTTGTGAGACAAGAGCCTGGAAAGAAATCCACGAGACCTGCAACTATGCAGACCCTACCCACTGGCAGAAGCAGAGAATCTGGTTTCATCTCAAACTGTGATTTCGATATTACAAATGTCTCTGGTGATAGACTTTTGGATACTTTTTAAAAATATTTTATTTTACCTTTTTTGTACTTTCCATATATTCTACATTGAAAATATTTTATTTAACTTTAACATATGAATGTATTAATTAACATTTAAAAATGAAAATAAATGGATTGAAATAAGTGGCTTTGAAATCAATTCCAATTTAATATCTGATTTTAAAGAAAGAGTAGAGATGGAAGAAATAAGAGGAGCACATATGACTTTTGGTGACAGTAATACATCCTCTTGAGATTGCTTTTTCTAAGTGGTTCTCATTCAGCATCAGATCTTGTCACTCTAGAATAAGGGAGAGGCAATACAGCAAAATGTTTAAAGATCCTTTTGACTTTGAGTTAAGTGATGGTTCGTTTCATATACTTTTCATCTTTCTCTGAGCTCATTACCAGCAAAATTTGAAGAGCAGCCTGATTCCTCTCCATGTGAATTTTGGCAGGATACTTCACCAGACCAGGGTGGTGTCAAATCTCACTGTTAGTACTGTCAGTCTTCACCTCCAGCTGCCTTCACTGTGTCAAGCAGCAAGCAGCTCAGTCAAGTGCCTTCATTACAGGACAGTGCCTTTGAGTGCTGTGGCTACAGAGTCAGAACCTGCCCACATCTAGAAGTCTAGGCCACAGGTACAACTCATTTCCTAGAGCACATCTTCTTTCTGTACTACAGGACTAGAATCAGATTTTGGAAATGAAAAAACACTTTCAGATAGCAGCTTTGAAAGAAACCTCGATTACAAATTTCAGTATATTAGCAAGAAATGGTGAATATTTAAGGAAACACATTTTGTGAAAGAAAGGAACAAAACTTAGCCAACAGAAAAATTAGCATGTTAAGAAAGAGAAAATTCAATAAAGTGCAGAAAATAAAATTAATAACATTTATGAATCAAGAAAACAGACTGCTATGTAAAAATATAATGAGACAGAAAGGCCTCACCACATTTCTGAGAAGAATAAATGAAAAAAAAAAAACCACTCTAAACCTATTTTAGTGAAATTTTGGAAAATCCAGAGGACAGTTTAAAAGCTTCCAGGAAAAAACAAAAACAAAAATTAAAAAAAAAACCCTACATATAAAAGAGAAAGTATCTTAACAATGAACTACAAACTTCCAGTTGTGAATAATGGTCACCAGAGACACTGGAATTCTATCTTCAATGTTATGAGTAGAAATGGCTTTGACCCCAGAATTCTGTACTCACTGAAAAGATCACCAAAATGCATTTCAGACACAAAAAGCCTTCATAGCCAATCTCATGAGAATTTCTGAAAGCTCTAGTCTGTCAAAATGAAAAAGGAATACAAGGGAAAATTATCAGAGAAATAGTTCTGAGTAAAACATCCACACACAAACTTCTAAGTAAATGCTGATTATTAAAAACATCAGTATTATGCTGGATCCCAAATTTAATATATCCCCTTCATATGATATGGGGAGGAGGAGGAAACTAACACTTTTTGGCTAAAAAATGGGGAAGAATATAGATATAGTTTGACTTCAGATTGTATAAAAATATATTTATGTATTATTTGGATTGTAGGTAGCAATAAGCGTGAACTGTTAGGAAGTAGCTAGCAATAAGCAGTCACAAATGTTCTTTAAATTACTTTAGGGGGTTCTTTAAACCATTCTCGAAGTACATGAGAAAGCAAAGGGTGGCAGTTAATCTGTAAAAATAAACAGAAGCAAAGGAGCTAGTTGGAAAATCCATCAAAAGGAAAGGATTGATGGGACTAACTCTTAATGAGGTTGGAGTGAAGCTAGGAATTATGGCTGTCGGTGTCCCCATTTGTCTGGGAAGGAAAATTCCTTTAGCAACTCAGGTGCACTAAGATAACTTCTGACCAGCTACTGGCACCACTGCCCATAAGAACCCAGGATTGACTTACGGATGAAGCTCCTTCCCCATGAAGCTCCTTCCCCGATCCCTAATAGAGTGACTATCATATCAACTAAGGTCAAAAATTCCACTGCCTGAAGTGAAGGATTAGTTAAACATCTAATTGGGAAAGGTTGCTAAAGGAGGACCTCAGTTATTCTGGTAAACATCAAGCAGTAATAAATTTGGAGACAGCATTTGTCATTCTGTGCTCAGAGATGACCCACTCTCTCGGGAGCACTCTCTGATTGAGCTTTACTTTGCTTTTACTTTACTTTCACTCATAATGAAGTTCTCTTGCATGACTTTTGGTGTCTGACTTTAAATTTTCTTTCACTGGGCACAAGAATTGAGGTTTGGAATTTCAGCCCCCTGCTTTCCCATGACAGAACTGTTTTTGTAGTTTGAGAGGAAAATGAGCAAAATATGTATAAAATGAGTTTTAAAAAATCCTGTGTTAAAAAGGGACTAGCATTCTTAGCTAATGTCTTAGTTATTAAGTTACCCCTTAACTTCCTTCCCACACCTGCTGGGTGTATATCTAAGAAGAATGGGGGCTGTGGCTCTCCCGTTTTGCTGCACACTAGCCTATACCTGGGTAATGTTTATAGTTCTCAAAGCCCAAGCCTCTCCTTATATTAATTAAATAAGAATTTCCCAGGGTGGGACCCACATAAAGACAGTTTTTAAAACTCCCCACATAAATCCAATGTGCAGCAGAGTTTGCTAACCAGGAGGATAGACAACAGGTATATATATATATATTTTTTACTTATTAGATGGATATAGAGATACAATTGAGGGGGAAACATTATCAAACATTCAAGAACCAATGTATATATACTTAGTTATCTAGGGCTAATGCCATATCATGGATGCCCAGCTTTGGTTCCCCTGTTGCTGTTTCCCCCAGAAGAACTCCTGAGTTAAATGGACAACAGGTATTTCAAGGAAGAAAGGTAGGACAAGATGGCAGGGACAGTGGGAGGGTCCAAGAACTCCCAGACGTTTGCTTTTTTGAGTGTTGGTATGGAGGAGCTCAGTGGGCTCTGCAAAAGTCAAGGAGGTCTGATTCTGTCAGATCAATCTCAGCAAAGGTGAATCAGTTTACTCCCTTTTAAAATGCACCCCAGGGAACCCATGCGAGCACAGAGCTGGTCACCACTCTGTTTTGTTCTGTAGTTGCAGCCAAACAGTGCCCCTTCTCTTTAGGAGCTTGTTAGGCATTTGCCCACAGTCAAAGATGAAAATGTCCATCATGCCTTCTTGGTCTGTGATTGTAGTTAGGGCCCCTGCTGAGTGCTGCTGCTGAGCCCAGAGCCAAACTTGCCCAATCTGAAATAATTTCTCCCCTTCTGCCTGTTCAGGATGTACTGGCTTCTCTAGGAAGATGTCACTTCTTTGAACTCTTGGTCTCTTTTCTCTGTTGTCCGTTATTACTTAAGCACTGACTGTTGTGGGGGCTGGAGCAGTGGCTCAGCAGTAGAGAGCTTTCCTGGTATGCACAAGCATCCATGTTTGAACATCAGCACCACATACACAATTAAGTGTCAGAAAAACAAAAACAGATGAAAAATAAATTTTAAAAATTGTTTCTCTTTTTTTGTCTTAAAAAACACTGTCTTGGTTCTGAAGTAGACATTAACTGACTTTCTTTTTTCTTTTTCTTTTTATTTTTTTTAAGAAAGAGGGAGAGGGAGAGAGAGAGAGAGAGGAGAGAGAGGGAGTTTTTCATGGGTCCTTCGTTGCTCCAACACTTTGTTGTGTACGTGGTGCTGGGGTTTGAACCCACAGACTCCAGCATGCAAGGCAAGTGCTGTAACCGCTGACCCACTGCTCCAGCCCCTCCCTTTCTTTTTTAAGTGCCTCAAACCCTTATTTAGTCCAAGTCCCACATGATGAAGAACATTTAAACCTGAAGCCTCCAAATGCATTTCCACCGGAATCCACCAACATGTGGGCCTGAACTCTCAGTCTCCTGAATCTTTAACCTCCTCCCCTCTTTGTTGATAGCCGCATCCTGTTGGGAGACTCAGTTATAATTTTCTTTTGACATGATGAACTCCACAGGCCTTTTATAGCCTGGATGCCCTTCACCCTGCAGGACTCATCAGCCTCTTGAAACACCCCTCTTGTGTCTTCCAGCTCTGTCTCTGGGGCTCTGCACCTTCAGTGCTGAAGGAAGACACTCGCAGCTGAGTTCCCCATTAACTGTGTGCCAGGCCTCGCTGGAGCCCACGCAGCGTGATTTTCCTCCTTCTGTGGCAGCAGTCATCACTCTGGGTTGCAATCACGTTTATTACGTGTTAGTTTCCCTGACTAGACCACAAGGAACTAGGAAGCAGAGGACAGGTCTCTGTCCTCATCCATGACTAGCACAGTGCTCAGAGAAGACAGATATTCATCAGATGAGTGAATCAATGAATGAAATCATCTAAGACTGACTGACCCGGCAAAATGAAGGTCTTGAGCTGGGCTAAAAATCAGAATTTACACAAGAGTTTGTGAAAATGTTTTTGTTGCAGGCTGAACAGACTTTGATTCAGTAGGACCAATCTTCATTTTTAAAAACAAACCTCCTTATTTGAATGTCATTTATCAGCTCTAGGGACCTGCCTTGACCTCTAGGGACGTTGGGAATTCTTCCTTGGGAAGGTTTGTATTTCTGCCCTTCTTCCAGGGCTTACAGTTCAGAAAAACATGATTGGTCCCCAGGTCTGTTCAGTCCCTTCCTCTCTAGCAAGGCTGAAGAGGCCAGTCACCTTTCCTGTGTCCTGACCCTGAAGCCCAACCTGACAGTAGATTTGCATTTTGACTAACTCCTAAATCCAAAAGGATTTGAGGAAAACGGAGCCACATTTTGCAATTGGGGTCCTGTCGTCTCATTGCTTTCTGATGTAATTGACAATCGTAGGGTCTCATTGCTTTCTGATGTAATTGACAATCGTAGGGTCTCATTGCTTTCTGATGTAACTGACAATCGTAGGATGAGCCATCTGCCTTTCAGGCTCAATCTTTTCCTAAATGAATATTGATGCTGTGTTTACCTTTAATTAATATTCATTGCGATAAAGGAATTACGCTCATTCACTTATAATTATATCCTTCTTGCATAAACAGGCTTTTAATAATAGACCTTCCAGGGTAGAAAAACAAGCACTCTGCCCCCAGCCTTGTCTCATGCCAGGAAAGCTGCCTCTGCTATTGACGGAGGGGATTTCAGTTGTTACTCAGTGCGGAGGAAGAAGCTGTGGGTGGATAGTTAACTCTTCTATGTTCTAGATCCAACTCTGTTGAACAACTGTGGGTGCTTGGGTTAATTCCCTTCCCTCCTGTGCCCCAGCCTTTTTATTTGAAAAATGGTGATTAGATCAGATCGATGGCTGCCTGTTGGGATCACCCAGAGAAATTACTTAAAAGTGCCAAAGCAGACCACATTCCAGACCAATTAAATAAAAATAATCAGAGTGTAGGTTTCAGGCTTCAGTATTTTAAATATACCCAGAGATGACTCTTTTGGGAATTCCAGGGTGGCTAGCTGTTCATCCAGGCGTCATTCTGACAGCCTCTGGTTGCTGGGGGCTCCTGCTTGGGTTGGAGATTGCACAGGGCCCAGAGGAAGGCTGGTGTGAGCCTCAAGCACCAGCTCAGCTATGCTCTGTGCTGCTCAGTGCTGAGGGCTCACCTCCTGGGGTCGGGGGCAGGGGATAATATTCACTGAGCATCTGCTCCATGCAGCAGAAACCCAACACTTCATCTGCTGGTCATCAGACATATGTTGCAAATCTACTACAGGTCAGGCATGGGGGATTTAATGGTGGGAAACAAGGCCTCATGGAACTTGTGATCCAGAGGAAGACCTTAAGTTGATAATTAATAGTTACACAAATTTAAGCAATTGTAAGGAAAAGTGCAGGTTGCTGTTAGAGCAGGGAATTGCGGTGGTAGCAAGATGCAGAGGGAAATCTGCATCATGTAGCAATGTTTCAGACCTAGGACTTGAGCACAAGAAGTTATTTTGGATGTGAGGAGGAATGGAGACAGATAATACTCTTACAAGGCAGATGTTGTCACCCATGTCCCACAGATGAGCCAACCGAGGCCCCAGAGCTTTCCCTGAAGTCCAGAGCAGCCACCCTGATTCTGACTTTTCAATATATTAGAAACCTCTGAAATCACATGGTGGGGCCAAAGTGACCTAGCAGGGTAAGAACCAGGTACAAGTGGGGAAGGAATGAAGTCATAGGCCTGGAGAAGGCAGCCTGCAGGCAGAAAATGCCACCTGCCTTTTCAAGTCACTTGAGTCCTAGGATGGAAGTGCAGCACAGTGTCCAGCATGAGTCTAGGGTGGGATCAGGCTTCTATTGAGAGGCTGGTGGCATGACTAACGCAGGGGTCTACCGCAGGTGACTTGCGCTCCTTCACTACACAGGTGCTGTTTGGACCATCCAGCATGTGGTCCAGAGGAGGATAACCTTTTAGCCAGTTGCGGGTCTCC
Organism: Aplodontia rufa; assembly: GCA_004027875.1. Classification (NCBI taxonomy): domain Eukaryota; kingdom Metazoa; phylum Chordata; class Mammalia; order Rodentia; family Aplodontiidae; genus Aplodontia; species Aplodontia rufa. The sequence continues at coordinate 4,696 of PVKS010000685.1, read as the reverse complement.
TGTTAATACCCTGGGGTTCAGACTCTGAAAAAAGCAAGACAGTGTCCTGCAAGCAGGGCTGGACAAGGCCACTAGGTAGCTCACCCACGGAATGAGGTAAACGTCACATCTTGACATTAGTCGGGCTTAGATGTGAATTTGACACAGCAGGTTGAAGGCTGATCGGTGCCAGGGGCCTTGAAGAGGTCCAGAGCTTTAGCCCGAGGCTGTTTAAATGCCTCCATCTGATGATAATATAGGGCTGCAAGCTGCGGTCAGCCTTCTCTTGAGGGTGGTGATCGAGCAGTCCAGCTGTTGGCAGAGAAGATGTGTGGAGGTGAGAGGTAATGGACCGGCCCTCAAGGTCCATTCCTATGCTTCTCAGTGGGTACAAGAGTCTACTTTAGAAATTTCCTGAAAATCTACTTCAACAAAGCAACAGTGGAGCTGGGTCATTTTTTTTTTTTAAGCTTATGTGCATTTCTGGTTGAGAATCACTGATCTAGACTAAATTTTCAGTTTTCAGATGAGGATACTGAAGCGCAGAGGGAAGTGACTTAACCAAGGTCACATAGTTATTACTGGCCTAGATGAGACTGGACCCCTTTTTCTTCATTCCCAGTCCAAACGCGCATCAATGTTCCTTTTGGGAAATGACATCAACAGCTCCTTAGATGCATCTCCCATTTGGAAGGTGCCTCCTCGCCCCTGCCATCACCTGATTTTCACCACCAAGGATGAGCAGCAGAGGCTGTGTATGGTGATATGAGTTCCTTGTCTAAGGTCCTACGATTAGACTGGGACAAGAATTTATTCCTCTTTCCTAGTTCTAAGACCTTCTTCCTGCTTCTAGCACCAGATTACAAAACTAGCGCCCAGGATTTTTCTCCCAGGAGGCGAGACACGACCTTTTCCAACCTGGAGATTCTAATGGCCTCAAATCCATTTCCTGTGCGTGTCGCCAAGCCTCTAATGGAGTGTATCTGTGAGGCTAAAGGGGACTCCAGTAATTAGTGGCACAGAGGCATGAGTGATGTTTGGACAACTAGCCGGCTGCTTACAGTGCATCTGGCACCCCCAGGGCAACAGAAACTGAAGCCAAAGTGTAGAGTGCATCAAGCTCAAGTGTCGCTGAGGTCTGGGCTCAGCTGCTCCCTTAGCATTTGCAGAATGTCCTGGCCACACTCTTCCCAGTGCATTCTCCCTTGGCCATTTTCAGGAGCAGATGAGCTGAGGTTACATGCAGCTGATCCCCGACTTGCTGGTTAATTATCTTGGCCTGTAATTAGTGTTCCTTTTCCTTTTTTCTTGCCAGTTCCTGCAGTTAATGCATCATTTCTCTCCCTGCAGAAATTCCTCTGAGAGGGCTCCAAGGAGGCCGTGAAGAAAAATTTCTGGTGGTGGCAACCTTTTGGAGATGTTCCATCTGTTCGCTCTGCCATCACCCCAAGCCAAACCCCTTGGCCTCATCCCTCTCTCTACTTCACACCCTCCATCAGTCACCAAGGCTTGCCCTCCTGGGCATTTCTTAAATGTGTCTCCGTCTCTCCCTTTTTGTGCCCTTCCATTTGCTCTGGTCTCACCCTCTTTCATTTGGATTCTTACCTGCCTCAGTCCTACAGCCTTCTTCTCCACAATGCAGACAGATGGAATACTCGTTCTAAACTGCTAGTCTGGCTGTATCACTCTCTAACCTAAATCCCAACCATCCCTTTTTGGCTTATAACATCCCAAGCAATTCAACCTGCTTATTTTTCAACCCCCTCTTACACCTAGATTTTGTGCACTTCTGATTTGCAGCTTCTGTAATTCCCTCTCCCTTCCCTCCCATATACATCCCAACATACTTGCACGTGTGCACACACGCAGGTCGCTCTACAGTCAGGACAGAGATGGGGCGGGAAGAACATCTGATAGCCTAGCCATAAAAGGCAGGCATCAGGATAAAAGGCACAAAGGACTTATTCTATGTGGTTGGGGAGACAGGACTAGAAACTGTAAGTTCATTTCTTTTCTGCTCTGGGATCAACTTGAGTCAGTGGACCTCAAACAACATGCAAATTCCAAGATTCTGCAAATCTTGTATGCAAAATCCAGTTCTGCTATCTCCAGAAAGACTTTCTGTTACAATTCCCCACTTCCCTGAACATTTGTTCCCCCACCCCCTACACACACACACACACACACACACACACACTCCTCCACACAATCTCTCTAGACCCTGAGAACTTTACCACGCACTACCTCATTTTCAAATTGCTTCCAGTGCTCCCTGGAGCCACAGTCGCACTCATTTAACTAAACAAGCATTAGGGAAGGAGGAGTGGAAAAGTAATTTGAATGGTGTGGAGATGCCACCTTGCCTTCTTCTTGGGAAGCAGAGGCCCCAGTCTGTCTTCAAGTGTGATGGGAGTGACAGACTGCCATATCCTCACTGTGACTCACTCCCTGGGTGCCACTATGAAGTGTAGGCATCCTGAATTAAATGGCTGTTAAATGCAAGCCAGAAACTTCATCTGAGCCACTGCCAAAAAGCAGAAGTCATTCCCAGCCCTGGAGGGCTGACCGCTGGCATTGGCTCACTGAGAAATGTTGTCAGTTTCCATTGCAGGGACCTCCTGTGAGATGTGACAGTCTTTTTTTTCTTTTTTAAGAGAGAGAAAAAAGGGGCAGTTGTGAGAGACAGAGAAAGAGAAAATGAATTTTATTTAGTTTCTCATGTGGCTTTCGTTGCTCTGACATTTCGTTGTGTACATGGTGCTGGGTTGGAACCTGCTTCCCTGTGCATGTGAGGCGAGCGCCAAAACCGCTAAGCCACAGCTCCAGCCCCTGAGGGAAAATTCGGATGCTGAATGATCTTCCTGCAGTTGCTCAGGGTGTTAAGGGGCAGTTCTACTCTCCTACCACTTCCGGAGTAGATCACATGGTTACGGAGCTTCAGCCTTTCGGGAAACTGATGCTGTGCAAAGGCCCCTGCCCCCTCACTTCACCCAGGTTCTTGCAATCATGAAAATTTCAGACATGTTGCTGGAGTTATAGGCATGAGTCTACAAGAAGGGATGGGAAAGGGGAGAGGGAGAGGGGACACCCTCCAGGGAGACAGTGGGTCCTTCCACAAAGGATAGGGACAGCGAGCCCTCCTGTTCTCCAGTTTTGTTGGGAGTCCCATTAAAGTTTCCAGAGTCCCACCCAAGTCCACCTCTTCCTTTTGACTGACAGCATAGCAGCTGCATGGACCACCTCTAGACAGTATGGTGTGGTGCTCAGAGTTGGAGTTTTTAAGGAAATTGGGTCCCCATTTTTGTCTCCATTCTCAGTCCCCTTAGTTAATCACCCATAGTCCCCATCCACTTTTCTTTGTGAGGGTCTTGATGTTTTGCAATCAGGGTGATGGGGGTTGTGACATAGTTTGGTGACAGGGAGGGTCCAGGCCATTTGGTGAGGTGTGATCTGATGTTGAAGCAATGTGTTTCTTAAGGGGCTGTAACTACGGCTGGAGGAGGTTTTAACATACATGCCCATCTTCCTGAGGTTTGTCTGTCAAATAAGGCTCCCTCTTCCCTCTTCCCTGCTCAACCACTCACAAGTAGCTTCCTAACACCAGGAGCCTTCAGCTCCTTGTATTCCCCAGGGCACTCTAAGAAAGCATGGTGCTAGGCACCCAGTGTCTTCAGCACTATTGAGCGATTGTTTAGAAAACCAGTTACCTTACTCTTTCAGGATTGGTGTGGTAGAAGGAACATTAGTCTAACATTAATCAATTGTTTGGGATCCCACTTATGCTCTCTTACCTATCCTGTGCCTTTAAGCACATCTCTTCCTTCCTTGGGGGCTCACACTCTGCACCCGTAGGTGGATGGGAGGGAGGGAGTGGGGAAGGGGAGAAAGGATTAGATTCAAGGATTGCATTCTCTCTTCCAATGGGACTATGCTACGCTTTTCTGGTTTCTCTATTTCAGAGGCTGGCAACTTTTTCTGAAAAGGGTCAGATATTTGAGGCTTTGTGGTCCATATGGTCTCTGTTGTAACTGGTCATCATTTCATCATTGCATGAAAAACAACCATAGACAATAAATGAACTAATGTGGCTTTGCTTTGATAAGATGCTATTGACAAAACGTTTTGACCAAATGTTATTTGCAGGCCAGCTTGGTTTGCAGACCCAGGCTTGTCCGCCCATGCCCTAGTCTTTATCTGTTTCCCACGTAGCAGGGCTATGCTCATTCAGTGTGAACTGGGTGGTGGGGCTGCCATCCTCCACAGGCAGTGGCCTTCCTGTGGCAAGGCTCCTAACTCCTGTTCCTGCAGAGTGGAGGTCACAACTAGGTCAAGACCTTCCTTAGGGCGCCTGAGTTCCACTTGTTCAGGGGTGACAAGCATGGGGTGAAGAAAGCAGGAGCAGTTGCCTTTCATTTCTGTCAAAGTCCAGGTTTTCAAGATCTCCCAAACCACAGTGATGTGCTTTGGATATGGCCCCTGTATTGAAAGCGTGGTCCCCAGCCTATGGCACTACTGGGAGGCAGAACCTTTACGAGGTGGGACCTGTTGGCAGGAGTCTGGTCACTGGGGCTGTGGGGACCCCAACTCCTACCTCTTTCTTTCTTGGCTTCCTGGGCACCAGCAGGTGAGCAGTTTCCTCTGCCATATGCTCTCTGTCATGATGCCCTGCCATCGGTCCAAAGAGTCAAGCGACCGTGGACTGAAACATCCCAAACTA